>PVIC010008843.1:0-40115 GCA_004025085.1 Thryonomys swinderianus
CGAGAGTCTGCATTTTTAACCAGTGGCCAGAGACAGAGCTGGCCCCGGGCTCCTTATTTGAAGCAGCTGACATTGTGCCCTGCCTTTCCATAGTCCAGACTCCCCAGTCGCAAGAGAGGGAGGTTTTCATCCTTAAGATGAATTCATGAAACAAGAAGTGGTCTGTCTAGGATTTAATTTCATATCTATCGGACTCTAGAATGTCCAATTTTTAAAAAAATAAAGTCAGCTGCCTTCAGTTAGGCTCATAACTGGGAGTGATGTTTGTCCTCCTTGAACATGTGGCAACTTCTGAAGACATTTTTGTGGGCACAGTCAGAAGGAGGAGGTGCTGCTGATGGATAACAGACTGGGGTGCTGCCAAACACTGTGAGATGCTCACGGCAGATCTAATGCCCAGAATAGCAAAATGGAGAACCACCCCCCCTCTCCAGCTTGATGGTGTTGGTTTCAGAAGAGTTTTTCCAGTGCCTTTGAATTAGAGGAGTTGGAGGGCATTTGAAACAGTCTCACTCGACTCCAAAGGGGTCACGAAAGAAAGCGAGCCCTATGAGTACAGTTCACTCTGCAGTGTGTACGTGGGCTTCCCACGGGGTTGAGAGGAGGCCATCACGAGCTGGCCTCTGCAGCACCACTAGCTCTGTGGACGGAGACCCATCAAGGCCAGAAATCATTATCTTGCTCTCGGTCATTATCATGCTGGCCTCGGGCTGTTTACTGGAGTCTTTTGCTGTCTGTGTCACTGGTACCTTTCCCTGACGGTGGCCCCTGACTCGTCAGTGTTGATCCTGGACAGCATTGATCCCAGTCCCACCCTAGGGGAGCCAGAACCCAGCATTGATCACCAATGCCATTCACTCCATCCCTCAGCGTCCCCCATCCTACCCGATTGATTCACAGTGGGGAACAGATGTCACAGAACAAGACAGTCGATGAGGGCTGGTTTTCCCGAGGCAAGGCTTCTCTCCATGTCTTGAGCTCATCTGGAAAGTTTCTTTGGTTTTTGAGGGGTGATGACTGAGGCTTCCGATGCTACAGAAAGAGGGCAGAAGATGTGATATACAGTCACGTGCTCCCTCACAATGGAAGTACATCCTGGAACGCACATTGTCAGGTGGCTGCTTTCTTGTGCAAACCTCACCTGAGCTTCAAGATAAGTCCATCACTTTGGCACAGGGGAGCAAGGCTTAGCTCCCAACTTGAAATGCGAGTTCCTGTTCTCTAAAAATTAAAGAACAAATTTTAGGAACGATGGAGGTTTAAGTAGGATTTTTTTTTTTTTTGAGACAGGGTCTCACTCTAGTTCAGGCTGGCCCTGAGCTCACTCTGTAGTCCAGGCAAGCCTCGAACTCAGCAATCCTCCTGTCTCTGCCTCCCGAGTGCTGGGATTACAGGCGTGAGCCACCACGCCCAGCAAAGTAGGAAAATTTTATTGTGAAAGAAAGCTTCTGCTTAAGAGAGGCAGAAGGGGGAACCCAGAAAGGTGGGTAACCCACCCATCTCATTTTTTAGAGGGCTTTTATGGAGCAAAGCCATGAAGTGAGGCAGGCTCAAAATGAGGATTGCAATAAGATTCAATGGGTAAACTCTAGTTAACCAGTGGGATTAAAACAAGTACAGTGGCTTAAACAATACTGTTCAAATGCAGTCCAATGAGGAATCAAGTTGTATGGGGTTTCTTCTTGTCAGGAGACTTTTCTCGGTGGGCCAAAGTCCTGGCCCTCTACCCTGGGGAATTTGCAATCCCTGCCTTCCCGGGGCGAGGTGGATCTGGGTCTTGACCCTCCATCCTAGGAGGCCTGTCAGTCACTGCTCTCTGGGAGTGTAGTTTTTCATTGATGGCATTGACCTTTGGAAGGGTCGCCTTTCTTGCAAGTCTTTTCAAGGGCCGGTTCTATCTATCTGCCTACCATATGTCTAGCTAGCTTTTCTACCTATAATAATTTCCTGTGGCCTTTGATGGGACTAGGAGACATAGGGGACTGCTACAGGAGCCATGTGGCAGTCTCACAGTCAACATGTGCTGAGAAGCAGAAGTACACACTCAAAGATAATGACTGAGAGTACAGCATAGTAAATAAACCAGCAGCGCATGTTTTGTCGTCATGAAGGTATCACATGCCATATATAATTGGGCATATACTTTTATACAGTGCTCGGTAATTTTGTTAACAGCAGTGCCACTCAAAACACACAAGTATTATGCTGCGCTGTCCCATCACATTGTCTGTGACATCGCTGGCTGAAGAGGTTCTTCAACTCCATTAGAATCTTACAGCTCCCCTGTCCTATTGGTGGGCTACTGTTGGCAGAAACATCCATATGCAGAACACTACTGTGATGATCTCGAGTGCGTGCAGCTCTTGACAGTTCACAAGGCACCTGAAGATAACTAGCACCACACGTCACTCCATACTGAGGCTGGAGGGAGACACCGTGCAGTGGGAAGAGTGAACCTAGGATGTGTTCATGGGAGTCAGGGGTATGTGTGTTGGCTTCAAGGTCTTGCACATTTCACTTGCCTCTAACTTGAATAGCTTTTTTCAATGGTTACCCTTCCACCTCTTGTGTCTGGAGTCCAGGTCTGCAGTCCTTCGGGGTGTGTCTCCTGGGATGGATTTGACTTACTGTGGTTCAGCTTAGGATTTCAACTTCATGATGGTGCGAAATCTCTGTGTGCTCAGTAAAAACCATGCTTTGGATTTGCATTATCTCCTGGGGTAAAATATGCAGCAAGACCCTTTGTCCATGTGCTGGAGAGTGTCAGGGAGCTACAGACCCCAGTCAGCCCCTTGAAATCATGCCGGCAACAACTGACACTCTACAGTGTGCTGTGTTGCTAAGCGAGGGTATTCCAGTAGGTGAGTGGTATTCAGTGCACTTCCATTTTAGGATTTTTTTTCAATGAACAGTGGGTTCATTGGGACAGAACCACACCGAAAGTAAGGCGCATCTGTGTGTGAGACACTAACAGGCTCTAATGGAGCCTAGGGGTTGGCGCTTGTCAATATTGATTTTACTTAAATCTTGGGCACACTCATGTGACTCGACGGTGAGGGAACAGACATGGCACGAGCATATTTGGGTGGAGAGGGGACGGAAGAGTGCTGGGCACCATGCTGAGGCATTAAAAGAACGTAGCAGTGGGGTGCAGAGTGGAGTGCACCAGATGCTTAGTGGAGACTCAGAGTTGAGGGGCACAGGGAAATGGGGTGATAAGAGACATCACCAGGACAAAGGAAACCTCCAACTTACACATTCACAAGCTGTCACCCAGTAGCTCTGAGGCTAGAGAGGGAGCTGATGGGTGTTGGACATTTGCTGGGTTCTCTAGCACCTTCCTCTGGGACCTCTCAGCTCTCCCCCGGTGTAGACATGTATTCTTCATTCCCAGGTTGCAGATGAGAAAACTGAGGGCTGTGGGTGATAAGACTTGGGTAGGGACACATTGTATATGTTGGAACTGGGTTGCAGACCCATGTCCGTGCGAATTGAAGGCCCATATTTGGGGGTGCTGCCCAAGTATGAATTGAGAGCTGGAAGAATTTCCAGGTGAACTGTTTTATGCGGTGACTTGTGAGTTTGAACTTCCTGCTCTAGGCATTTGGAATGTGTGGCAGAGCACAATCCTTCTTATAAGGAGCTCAATAAAACAGGCAGTTAGAAATTGAAAAATAATTACTGTACAAGTTAACAGGCATGTGTTAGTGCTGGGGGCACAGAGATGAAAGGGGCTACCCAAGAAAGCCGAAGGAGGTAATTATGGAATGGGTCTTGAAGGATAAGGAGAAGATAAAGGATTAAGATAAGGGATTAAGCAGGAAAGAACATTTCAGATGGTAGATCTAAAGTCATAAAGATGGTGTGGGGAATGTGGCATGCTTGGGGTATGGAAGAGACTATGGGAACTCCTTGTATATGAGGAATGAGCCTTGGAGGGAGATTGTAGAGGCTTTGTATGCTAAACAACAGTGTTCTAATGGGAGCCACTGAAGACCTTTAGGCTGGGGAGAGTCAAGATGAGATTATTTCCTGGATGCTTCATGTACAATAGAGTGGAGAGCAGTCTGGATTGAAGAAAGGGGCCCCAACCACATTCAGACAATGAGAACTTTAGGAGAGGATGAGAAAGACTAAATTTATGATGAAAATGGAGAGTAAGAGAAAGATGGTAGAGATTATCAGGACAGTGTATGGATGAGAGTCCCAGGCCAAAGAAGGGCCAAACCCTAAATTACTGTCACGCTCACCCTCTTTGATTAAAAACTCAGTGGCCACTGGAGAAGTTTCAGTGCCTAATTTCCCTACTTCTGCAATCACATGGGCCAATGGGCTGAAAAGAAATAGGAGGCACATTTCCATTTAAATTGAAATAAGACATGTCAGAGGTGACTTGATAATTACAATGGCCCTCTGATGTGGGAAGTGTCATGTCAGTATATGCTGTACAGATAAGTTCTGCATTTGAGACTTAATTATAATGATATAATTATTCCCCTGTCAGGAAAATTGGGTGGTATAGATAGGTCATATTCATGTTTGAGCAGAAAAATGAAATGCCTTTTTATTTTAACCAGGAAGTTATTGGATGAATGACTCTGGGAAGTTGGCATCTAGTGCCATTGGAGTTCAACCCAGGTCAGGGTATCTGATCAAGGCTGGAGCTTTTGTGAAGTCTCTGCTGGTGTTTCCTGTGGGAAGGTTTTATTCCAGCTCTAGTCCTAACTCTTCTCTACCTGACGATGCTGCAACAAAAGTCACAGGCTGGAGGGAATTATCAGGGCTGGGAAAGGCAAAATTTCTGAAGAGTTAGACCTATGGAGGACTTGGGAGTAGAGGTTGGTTGGTTTATTAATTTGTAACCTTGTGACTGCAACATCCCAGGCAGAGCTGTGTGTACTGGCACCTTGAAGCTGGCTCCTCTTTCCTCTCCATGTTCATCCTTGTGTCTTACAGACATATCCTCTTCCTGTGAGGGTCCCAAAGAACCTTTTCTTGCAATCGTACTCATCCATCAGAGTACTTGAGACCCCAAGAGTCAAGTACCAAGACCCCTTTTCATTATTGTAGTTTGAACAGGTGGAGCCTGTTCTTGGGCAGAAATAGCCCATCAAGAGTGAGTGAAGAGTTGGAGATTTAGTTCAGTGGTTCCAGCATCTGCCTAGCAAGCACAAGGTCCCTGGTTCAATCCCCAGTAACCACATACAATAATACCGGGCATGGTGACTCACCGGCAATCAGTAATCCATACCACAAATGCTGGGCTTGGTGGCTCAAGCCTATAATCCCAGCACTTGGGAGGCAGAGGCAGGAGGACTGCTGAGTTTGAGGCTTGCCTGGGCTACATAGTGAGCTCAGGACTAGCCTGGACGACAAAATGAGACACTGTCTCAAAAAAAAAAGAGTGAGTGAACGGGAGGTAGGAGTTCCATGCAAAGGACCAGGATAGAAAGACCTGGCTTCTGGTTCTTTCTCTGCCACCCCCTGACCAGGTGGTTTCCTGCTGTGAGCCTCAGTTGGGCTCTTGCTCTGCAGACCTGCAATAGGGCCACGTGTAAGCCTTCAGCCTTGCCCTTGGCACTATCAGAGTCTCTGACTTTCTGTAAGCAAGATCTTTATCACCTACATTTTAAACAACCCAAGTTGCCTAATTGTTAACTTTCCAGAAAGCTATAAAGGCCTTCAGGCAACAGCTGGGGACATTTTGAAATAGTGTGCAATAGAAGAAGAGAGAGGAAAGATTGCCTGCAGGTGCCTGGAGCCCCAAGCTCGCTCTTCTGCTTGAGGATAATGAGGCTGGGGGTCTTGGGGTGGTGGTGTGGCTCTAAAGTCCCCTACTTGTTTGCATAGCTAATTCCATTCTGCCTTCAATAGGAAATCATTTCACCTGAGTGTGTTGTAGATTTTTCTATACACATATGTAGAAATGAACCCTGGAAGGGAGTATACCAACATCTTCATACATAGTCATTAAGAGTAGTTTTCCCTGTTACAGACTTAGGGTGATTTTTTAAAAAAATTTGCTACTTTATTTTGTAAATTCCCTATAGCGAATCCCATTAAAACCCACAAAGCAAAGAAATGGCATTTCAAAGAGCAAGAAAAACTGTGTATTAGTTTGCTAAGGCTATATAACAAAGCACCACAAGCTGAATGGCCTAGAACAGAAACATGCAGTCTCGTGGCTTACGGGTCAGGAGTCAAAAATAACCCAGGGATTGGCAGAGCAGCGTGCTCCCCTGTAGGCTCTCAGGAAGACCATTCCAGGCCCGCCTGCCAGCCTCTGATGGTTGGCTGGCAATCGCTGATGTTTCTTGGCTTGTAGCTGCATCATTCCAATCCTCAGCCTCCACCTGACTTTTAATCTGTGTTCCTCCACTTGGTCTGCTCCCCCATCTCTGTGTGCAAGTCTCCCCTTGTAAGAACACCAGGCAGACTGCAGTACTGCCCATCCAGATGACTTCATTTTAACTTGACTATCTTGGTAAAGATTTGGCCTCACTCTGAAGTTTTAGGGATGAGGATTTCTACTTATCTTCTCTGACGATGTAATTCCACCCCCAAACAGATGTGTTCCTGGAAACAAGAAGTTGTTTATGGTAATCTACAGAATCTTCCTTTATGGGTAGGGAAGTCCTTTGGAACAGAACCTGATGGTGAAGAATGTTTTGCTGTTCTGGCAGCCAGTCTCAAACAGGTTCTCAGTCATATCCAGTCAGGCTCTTGTGTTACATCTGAGTTGGTCTGTGAGACTGATAGCTTATGTTCCCGTCGTGGTGATGGTGTGTGCCTTCTGGAGCTAGACATTTAGCTCAAGACTTGTGGCTTCTGGCTTCTGTCTTAGACCTCTGGCCCTGGGGAACACTAGCCCCATCTTATGGGGATGCTCAGGCAGCTCGGCAGGGCCCCTTAGGCAGAGAACTGAGCTCTCTAACCTACAGCCACCTCAGTGACTGAGCTTCCTGGGAAAGGACTCTAGCGCTGCGGGTTTCCTACTGATGCTGCAACAAGTAACCATGTGATACCTTAACAAAGTAAATGTATTTTTTTTTGTATTTATGGAGGTCAGAAGTCCAAATGAGTCTCAAGGGGTTAAAAATGAAGGTGTGAGCACCTGGGGGACAAGGGACAATCTGGTCTGCAGGAACCAGCTGGCTCTGCAGCACTTTCTGTATGATTCCACTTTCTGTTACCACATTGCTGCTTTCTCCCCAAGGACCTGCTTGTCTCACCCTTCTAAGGACCTTCATGATTATATCTGCATGGAAAAACTGTAGGGTATTTTCTTTAAGACTCTTAATTACAACTGCAAGACAGCTTTTGTCACATGAGGTAACACTTTTGCATGTTCCTGTGTTAGAATGTGAATATCCCTGAGAAACTTTCATTTGTTCTACCCATGACCTTGAGCCACAACTGCCCAGTTAGGCTGATTCTAAATTCCCAGCCTAGAAAAACTACGAGATGATAAATATTTGATATTCCCAAACACTAGATGTTGAAGTCATTTTTTTTTTTTTTTTGAGACAGGGTCTCGCTTTGTAGTTCAGGCTGGCTCTGAGCTCACTATGTAGCCTAGGCAAGCTTCGAGCTCAGCAATCCTCCTGCCTCTGCCTCGCGAGTGCTGGGATTACAGGCGTGAGCCACCACGCCGGCTAAAGTCATTTTTATGCAGCAATAAATAACTAATACAGAATGGGGATTTGCAATCCCACAGTTGATTGTATAGTATTAGAAGTTGTAATTCTGAATGCCTTACAATGTTTTTTCCTCAGAAATCTACATCTTAAAAAGCAAGCAAGTCTTACAAGCGAACAGTGTGATTAATGTCTACAAGCGGAAAAATAGCTGTGCATCTTAAACAATAAAGTTGGACTGATCCTTTTATTTGCCTTTTTACTCTCAGGTTCATCTTTGCCCTTTCTCTGCTCTGCAAGAATATATTGGCTGATATGCTTGCTTTCTGAAAGGGTTAGCCAACGAAAGGAGCTAGGACAGTTCTCCCTCACTGGCACTGCCTTGGGCATCCCCTGGGGTAGATACCTTTGGAATTAAAGACAAAATTATCTTCCACTGGGCAGTACTGTTGAGATTCATCCCATTGTTGAACACACTTTTTGGCTTTTCTTTCCAGCCCAAGGTTGGCAGTGCCTTCCTGCTGTCACTAATCTCTTTTGGCATCTCACCTTTTCCATAGCCTGGGTTACCAGTTCCTTCAGTTCTTTAGGTTGAATGGCTGGGTTGCTAACAGAGGTATTCTCCTTTTCTTACCTTGTGTAAAACCCTTTCAGTTTCAGCCACATGAACTGATTTTAGATTTTACAGTTGCATAAAAAATAAAGTTGTACAGTAACTGAAAGCTTCAAATTTTCTGGTCTTTACTGTACAGGAAACAGGAGTACTTGCTCTGTGCCAACCATGTGCCACTGAGTTAGAGAGGCTAAGTGTCAGTAGTTTTATATCACTTCATTTGTTTCTTGTAGTACCCTTTTTTCAGAAGACAATACTGGTGTTGGTGCTGTTGTTGTTGTTTGAGACAGGGTCTCACTTTGGAGTTCAGGCTGGCCCTGAGCTCCCTACATAGCCCAGGAAAGCCTTGAACTCAGCAGTCTTCCTGCCTCTGCCTCTGGAGTGCTGGGATGACAGGCATGAGCCACCACACAGGCATGACAGGCATGAGCCTGGCTGTTGTTGTTTTGTGGTACCAGGGATCAAACTCAGGCCCCTGTGCTTGCAAGGTAGGTGTACCACTGACCTAAGTCCCCGGCCCCAGAGGATCATACTGTTATTTCAACTGATAGAACATGAAAGTAAGAAAGGAGTAGTAACTTCCCTAAACCTCATAGCTGCTCTAGAGTCTGTCTGCCGTGGGCAGTGCACTGTGGTGGGAGCAGTCTGTATCTCTGCCTTTCCCCACCTACCAAGTTCAGGGTCTCTCTGTGGGATTCAATTCCACTTCTGTGCTCCAGAAAGCTCTCATAAATTTTAAAGACAAAGTTTCCAAAGCAACCAGCTAGTAGAGCTACCCCTTGACTTACCATGGAGTTATATCCCAATATACCCATCATAAGATAGAAATAACACCCACCATGCTTAACATCCTGGCTTGGCAGCGCTGGGGCAGTACACTGTAGGATACTGGTTATATCCTCTTGTAACTTTAGGGATGACTGTAAGAGAGGATCATACTACATGTTGTTAATCTGGGAAAAGAGCCAAATTCTAAGAGTGGTTTCCATTGAATATATATTGGCTTCACACCTTCATAAAGTCAAAAAATCATAACTTGAACCATCATTAGGTTGTGGACCATCTGTAGAAGTTCTTCAGGAATTTAGAAAGTAACCCCAGGAAGATTTAGATCATTTTTGATGTGACAGGGTTGGGAGTTCTAGACGAGCCTGGCAGATTAAGTATAGGCCATGAGAGGGAAGAAAGCTCAGTGTGGTGAATCAGAAAATAGTCTCTGGCCCCCAATTGCCTGAATCTGTGCAGTGACTGAAAAGATATGCCTGCCATGGGTAGAGAGAGTGCAAGAATCATGTGTCAGCTTTCCATTGGTGTGGCAAAATGCTAGAGTAAGATAACTTAAAGGAAGAAGAGGGTTTTATTTGGCTCATGGTTACAGAGATGTCAGTCCATGGTAAGCTGGATCTATTGCTTTTAGGTCCATTGCAAGGTAGAAACATCATGGTAGATGAGTGTGATAGAAAAAACCTTTCCCTTCATGGTGGCCAGTTAGCAGAAAGGAATGAAGAGGGACGAGATATGCTTCTTCGAGGGCACATCACAGTGATATACTAGATTCCATTCATATAGTTTCAGGCCCCCTATAATGCCATCAGATTATAAATCCATCAGTAGTTATATCCACTGATGAGGTCTGAGCCTTTTAGTTCAATCTCCATCCCAAAGCCTCTGTTCACTGCTGCCCTGGGGACTGTCTTAGATATTTCTCACTGCTGAAGCACAAAACCCAACACTCACAACTGTAAGGACTAATCCACTGATGAGTACCACACACCTATGATCTAATCACTTCCCAAAAGGCCCAGCTCTGAGTGCAAGAGACTTTGGGGGAATATTTTAAATACAAACCATAAAAGAGACCAAGCCTTCAACACAAGAGCCTTTGTGGGGCTTTACATATCCAAACCACAGCAGATTGTTAGGTATTTGATGGCCCTTCATAAAGGTGAAGGCCTCAGCTTGACTCTGTGTACCACCGCATAGCTGGTTCTTTTGGGATCAGCTATGGTTTGAATCTGCTGTGGTTTGTCCCTACCACCACCTGTGTTGAGGTTCAACACAAATGGAGCTGAGAGGTGATAGAAACTTGCAGAAAATGATTAAGTCTTTGGGATGGATTGATGTTTTTCTTGGAGGAGTCAGCTCATACTCAGGGTCCTGGGTGGGTTACCTCGAGGAGAGGTTGCCATGAAGGAAACCTCACACTTTCCTTTCCTTCCTCATACATCTGCCTCTTTTCTGTTCATGCCCACTTCCCCTTCTGTTTTACCATTTCTCTACTGTACATGGCTCTCAGAAGAGGCGAAGCAGACATTGGTTTCATGCTCTTGGACCTCTAGGAAGTGCAAGCCAAAACAAACCTATTTTCTGTAAAAAAATTATTCAGTCTCAGGTGTTCTATTATAGCAACAGAAAATGAACTAAAATGAGATCTTTGATGAGTCTCTCTGTGTCTATTATCACATCATAGAAATAGCATGAAACAATAAATTTGGAGGATGATTATGAAGAAAGGCCTTCATATAGTGATGACCACATGCTCCCCTGTCCTCCTTCCAGCCAAAAGTTTGGCTCTTTTCCATTCTTACTTGAATCTTTGCATCCTCTCAGATTTTCTAAGGCCCACCCTTACTCTTTCTTCCCCCCAAGTGAGACAGGGCACTCCTTGGTGATTCTCACTCTGTTACAAGGTGGTCTCGGTGCTCCTGCCAGGAAAAGCTTCACAGGATGTTTAGTTCCCCCTGCAGCCACATTTCTCCCAGGCCAGTCACCCTTGGACAAGGGCAGTTCCTTATGCCTTTCCTTAAACAGAGATTCTCTCACCTCCAGACACACACTCATCCTTGGATGAAGCAGGAATATTAGAGGGAAAGAAGGAGAGATCTGTGGGCTGGATTCAAGAGATGCCTGGCCTTAGCTCCAGATCCTTCCTTAGTGTCGTGTCTCTGGCTAGTGATTTAGCCACTCAGAGTCTCAGCTTACTCATCTGTAAAATGGGGATATGGTGTGAGCTATGAAGACTGCTTTCATTCTTGAGCAGGTGGATGAAAGGATGGTGCGTGGTAGTGTATGAGAATAAAGTTCCTTTTCACTTTAACTTTGTTTTTAAAAAAATTCACATTCTTTCCAGAAAATCTAGAGCAATGTAAAGAGGAAAAAACAAAAACTTGATAATCCATCACACAGAATAAAGATAATAACCACCACTACTAGTTTGCTGCAATATTCTTTCTCTTTCTGCAGTTCTTGAGTTAAGGGTTCTTGTAAACATTAAGTGATATAAGACATGTGAATCATGTTCAGGGTACTCATCTATGTGGGAAACAAATGCATCTATTCACTTATTAATTTTATATTACTGTGTATGCTCAACATTTCTTAAGCACATATTAAGTTTTGAGGGTGTTTTGATATACTCTGGTCCCTGGAGCTGGCATTTCTGCTGTGATTTAGTTTGCCTCTATTACTGGTGTCTGGCACATAGCAGACACCAGGATCTGTTTGGGGATGGAGTGAATGATGCTACTGAGTGACTACTAGAGGCGAAAGAAACACAGGGGCACTGTACACTCACTGATGCATACATAATATAAAATATGAATATATGAAATTCAAGTCCATTTGATCTTCAAGTTGAAGCAGGAAGGGTGTGCTGATTACTGATCATGCAGATCCTTCTAAATATGTACTTGAAGTTGATTAAATCAGCTATGTGTCAAGACACTGAGAATTTTTGCATGTGTATTGAGATGTACATATTTGCATATAACATGAAACCTCTGACTGTCTTTATGAACCAGAAGAAAACAAGATGAATTTTCATCGAGTCGTGGGGGATGTTCCGAGGTGTCTGATGTCTAGTGTGAACTGTGTGGCATAGATGAAATTCACTTTCGGAGCCTGGAGAGGGAACCTTCAGCAGAGGACAGTGATACACGGGAGTGCTGTGCATTGTAGGCAGGAAAAGGGCCTCTGAAGGCAGAAATGCTCTGGGAAAAGACAATAAGCAGCAAACAACAGCTTTAAATATTAGCTTCTAATTGAACATCATGAGAGGAGATGTTCTTAATTGCAACCATTAATTATAGTATGAGCTGTTTCCCACATGGCCAACTCTAAGCATGAGCTTCCGGGAAAGCAGCCTGGAAATCTAACAGGGCTCCCTATTCTCTCGAGTGATGCCAGGGAGGCCGACACACATACATTTTACCTACTTGCTATATGATATTAATTTTATCTGTGTGCACGATTTTTATTGTGTATGCGTCAGAGAGTATAGTACCCTTATCTTTCTTTCACCACTAATCCTGAGAGCTTTGTATTGCTTGAGCCCAGATCAGGGTTGACACTCATTAGGAGCTCAATAAACATTCATCGAATGAATATATGAATGAATGGCTAATAGATGAATAGAGAACCTATACGGTCATACCTCGGTTGATGAACACTTCTGTTTGTGAGCAGTTTGGTTTGCAAACAGCAGAATTGGGCAAAATTTTGTTTCTGTTTGTGAACTCTGCATAGGGTGTCAAACATGATCTCAGCCCCACATTTCCTGAATGAACCCAAACATGGCTGTCTTTTTCAGAATTGCAAAACAAATTACATGTGTGAAGGGAGGTACCACTTACCTAGCGTCTATGTTGTGTCTGTTTTAGTGTAGTTGTTTTTTTTTTTTTTCTTTTGCTTTTGAGACAGGGTCTCGCGTTGTAGTTCAGGCTGGCCCTGAGCTCACTATAGTGCCCAGGCAAGCAGCTGCAAACTCAGCAATCCTCCTGTCTCTGCCTCCCGAGTGCTGGGATTACAGGCGTGAGCCACCACACCCGGCACTGTGGTATGCGGCGTTGATTGTTGGTGGGCATGTCTCCACGCCCAGCATTATATGTGGTTACCGGGATCGAACTCAGAACCTTGCGCTTGCGAGGCAGGCGCCGGAACCACTGAGCTAACCCTCCGGCCCTGTTTTAGTGTAGTTTTATACATAGTTTGTGCATATGATATATTTCTTGATGAGTTTCTACTATATATACATCTAACTTCCTAAATCACTTTATATCCCAGTTTCTCTCCACTCTCTAACCTTCTCCATGCACAGGTCTCTGCAGAGAGCGGAGATCAAACTCTCGTGGGGCCTAAAACACTGTCCTGTTTGCAAAAGGCAGTCCTGAGCCAGTCCTGGGCTTTGCTAATCAAATGTAACCTGTGCTCCCTGCGCCTTCCTGTTCCATGGAGGGGAAAGAATGCCCGACTCCCAGGCCTGGGCAGGGTGCTTCCTGTGAACCCCTTTCCTTGTCTCCCCCTCCCTGTCCCTCAGTCTCTGATGGGACCTTTGGCCCAGGAAGACAGCTTAGGGCACCACCTCAGTTACCCTATGACTTGTTCTCTGAAATCAACAGGCTCCATTTTCATTCACAAGTTGAAGCAGGAACAATGTGCTGACTGCTGGTTACACAGACGCCGAGTTTCCTCACGGCTCTCTTTGGGGTGTCCTGCCCCATCAGATGCCTGTCCCGGCCGGTGGGTGGGAGGAAGCGTCAGGTCCCTTCTCTTGATGACTCCCTTGTTCTCAGTGATCTTCCCTCTGTCCAGCTGGCTCCTCCTCCGTGATGTCCTTGTCTCCTGCTCCTGTCTTTTCTCTGTAAGACAGTGAAAAGGCTTTGGAGCCAGAGTCCTGCATTTCTAGCTCTTTATCCACAGCATGACTTTGGCAAGTCTCCTCAGTGACATAGGGGACAGTGCAGTCCTTTGGGGGCTTCTCTTCTTCCTCTGAGAATTAAATACAGCAGTGCCACTGTTGGTTGAGACTTTGGACCCCCACTAGATTCATTTATTTCCTTTGAAGGAGAGATGACTACTGCATTCCTTTCATCAGCGAGATAGAGGCAGATCAGAGAGACTGAGTCCCTTGCTCAGAGTCACACAGCCAATGAGCAGCAGAAATGGGATTTGCTCTCAGGCTACCCAGCTTTAGAGCCTTCTTCCACTGTTGGGAGATGCTGGATCTTACTCGTCTCAGGTCCCGATTTCCTCTGCCTGCCCTGCTTCGGTCCCAGCCATCAACCCTGAGACAGAGCCTTGCCTTTGTCCCTCTCCTCCACTCACCAGGAGCCTCCCTGATGGTTGAAATTTAGACCTGTGCTGCTTCTCTATGACTCTGATATGGATGAAGACTACCCAAGCAAAACCCAAGTTCTTCTCCTGTGTCTGTACACGTGTGGCCTAAAGAGTTTTCTCCTGAGAACCCCACGAACTGCGTGCTTACCCCAGCTCTGTGACCTCCCAGCTGCATGGCCCCGGATGGGCCATTTCGGTCCTCAGTGTCTCTACCCTTAAGATGGACAATTACTTAACCAATGTTTCTGGCATTCACTGTACTGAGCCATGCTTCCTGTGGCCCTGATAGGTTGGCTTCTGAAATCCACATCTCTCTTCGGTGTCCCCCAAAGACACAGTGGCCATGTCTCCCGGAGGAGTGTGACGGGTTCCCAGTGACACCACTCTCCTGGGCACTAGGAAGGAGCTGGAATTGAACACCCAGCCATTTGTTTTCCTCATGTACACATGAGCTGACACACTGGGGCTCAATGGTGCATATGCCTTCCCTGTCCATGTGTCCTTTATTTCCTCTCATCGACACCACCCTGCAGCCTGAGCTCCTGCCTCAGAAAGTCTCTCACCTTGTCAGGGCTGGGGTAGGGATCTCACAGCTGGCGGCTCCAGTCAGCCACTCTGCACCACTCGCCCCTTCTCACACGTCCCTCCATGCCAGCCTCCTCACCAGCTTGGCTCAGGCCCTGGGCTTGTTCAGTGTTTGCCTACTGCTTTCCTCTGTCACCCTTCAAAACTGGAAGAGACTCAGAATTACTTCAAAGGCACAGATTTATCATAATGAGCATAGACAAGCAGATCCACCAGGAAGATGGACAATTAAGATAGACAATTACTTAACCAATGTTTCATCAGCTGATCCTTACTGATCCTTGCTGACTCCTTTGGGGAGTACACACATAGCCCAGAAAGATCATTGCACAGAGAACCAGGAAGATAAGGGTTCAAACCCCAGGTTCTTTTTCCTCCTTGTCCTGAGAAACCAGGCTGGCCTCAGTTTCCTCATCTAAAGGCAGATACAAAAGATCTGGCCTGTTCTAGGCCTGCGAGCTATCTCAGTGAGGAGGCACCTTTCAGATGCGTTTCATCAGGAACAGCCTCTGCACATGCTGGGGTGCATGGCTTTGCCTCAGATTTTGATTTATTCCTGCCATACCCAAGCTGGGATTCTGGGTCTAGGCCAGGGTTTCAGGCTCAGCGCTGTGGCACTATGCCAGGTGGCTCCAGTGGGTACTGGCCCATGCATTGTAGGCAGCACCCCCAGCCACGCACTGGATACCAGGAGGCTCCACCAAGCTGTGACAGCCCAAACTGTCTTTAGACATTGCCACGTGCCCCCGGGGCTGGACAGAATCCCTCTTCCTGGATGACCATGGTGTTAAAGGGTGAAGATAGGAAGTGTGGGTTGTAAGTGGAAATCAGAGACCTTCCAGAGTTTCAAGACAAACTCTGGTTAGGATGAAACTAGGGAGGACTAAGCATGGAGTGGGAGCACTGAGAGGTGAGCCAGAGGCATTGAGCCTCTCTGCAGTGCTGCGGTGCAGTTCTCACTCTTCAGCCTCAGTTTCTCGCCTGAGCAAAGGGAGCAGCTGTCCTGACGGACCTGCCGGCCCAAGCAGAGGCGCACTGTGAATGCTCCACCCAGCTCTGGCCCCGGAAGCGCTCAGTGAGCCTGTCAGGTTTGCTGCTCCGCAGAGAGCCCTGTTGGCTTTTCCATCTTGGCCACTGATGCCTTTGGAGGCAAAGAAGCAGTTTCTAGGTGGCGGAGGTAGAAGGAAACCATCCCTGTTGTGTGCTCCCCCAGCACGGCACACTCAGCAGGGCTCAGCGTCCCCAGGCAGTCTCCGGGGTCCTTCCTGGCGAGAAAGTTCACTCACCTGTCAGAAGTGGGTGCTGTGCATGTGGCACGGGCGGGTTGCAAAGTCAGAGCTCGGGCTTGGGCTTGGACTTGGGCTCAGGCTCGGGCTCAGGCTCGGGTTTAGGTATGGGGCCAGCACCCTGGCCTGGATGACAGAATTGGGCCTGCCTAGCCTGGGCTGAGGACCCTGCATGTCTTTCTCTCTGGACAGTGGGGAACATCTGTTGAAGGCTCCCATGAGCCCATGTGCAGTGAAAGCCAGGAGCACTGTCCCGTAAGGTGTCCTCAGTGAGCCCCACACTTAGCCCAGGGCGGCTTCTCCCCCGGAAGTCCTGAGTGGGTGTGGGTGTCTGCCCAGGCCAATGTGACTTGTGCTCTGTGTTCCCAGGAGAAGTACATAGAGGAGCTGGGCGCGATGAGGCAGACATTGCAGACAGACCTGGAGACGTCCATCCGGCGCATCGCTGACCTGCAGGCTGCCTTGGAAGAGGTGGCGTCCAGTGACAGTGATACGGAGAGGTAATCTGCAGGCAACTGGTGGGGATGGGCCCCAGGGAGCTCAGCAGGGTGGGCTTCAGTGGGGCCCAGTGTGTCTGCAGGGAAACCCAACTGCTTCTGGGAGTTGGAAGTATAAGGCGACCCTTTGGCTGGACAGAGAGAATACAATGTCTCCTTGTTGCCGCTGGGACCAACCGGCCTTGCTCACCAAGCTCTGGGTGGAGCTCCATGGCTAGAAAGTGAAGCCCAACATGCACAACTAGGAGAGCAGTATGTCCGGTCTGGGACATTCCCTCCTTTGGGAAGTAGACAAAACAGTATTAGGATGAGCCACAGGAAGTTGCCAAGATGAGGCCAGTTTCGACCTATGGACCAGAGGTTTCATCTGCCCCCATGGATGCATCGGAGTTTGTGCACAGCATTACTGAGAGCAATGCTGGGTCCTATGCAAAATAATGAGTGTTGTTCTACAAGGCAGTGGGTGCTGCAGGGCTGCCAGTCAGTTCAAAGGGCTGGGGTTGATGAGACTACCCACGCTCAGTGGTGGGCTCCTCTTGCTTATCTCAAAAGATGGGCTACCTCTTTTTCTTTTTAGATCTTTATTGGTACATTGTATATACACATCATGATCACATTCAATATTGGTAATTTGTACCAGTATATGACATGATTTGATTCTCATTTTTTGCCATTCTCCTGCCTACCCCAGAATCTCCCACCCCCTAAATACATAAGCTTTATTTTCCTTTTTCTATTACCATCACATTTTTTTCTTTATCCCTCATTACTCACCCCTCTACCACATTTTCCTTTGAATATTTTCTATTTCACAATATCCATCATATATTCTATAACTCATTAACATCTTCAGTTTCTCATACCAGAGAACAGATACGATATTTACACATCTGTGACCTGTTTATTTCACTTATGAGTATGTTCTGAAGGTACATCCATTTGAGTATAAAGGACTCAAACTTACCACTCTTTAAGGCAGAGTAATACTCCATTTTACAGAAAAATCACATCTTCTTTATCCAGTCTCCAATTGATGGGCATTTGGGTTGTTTCCAAGATCAAGCAATCACAAACTGTGGCTACCTCTTTTTCAGTCTCACCTTTCCACAGGTCGTGGAGTATAGAATGCTGCTCAGCAGAAGGAGCTTGAAGTGTCCCCACTGGACACAAGGACCAGGCTACCCTACCTTCCAGATAGCCAGTATCCTCTTCCCAAGAGCTGCCCTTGTAACCTCAGCTTCTTGCCTCTCCCAGGACCACAGCTGCCAGTCTTGCTGAGACTGTGCCTCGGACAATCTGCAGGTGCAGTCTCCACACAACACCCACAGAGCCCCGCTGGTACCTGAGCAGACCAACCTGAACACTGGTGCCGCTTGGTCTTCCTGTCTGGGAGGACTGTCTTGTCCTGCAGTCCAGACAATCATACCTCCTACGCTATAGCACTTGCACCTCTCTGATGCCAGGAGGACCTGGGCCTCAGAGAAGTTCACGCACAGCAAGTTGGCATAGTGTATGGAATCAGGGCCCAGGTCTGCTGAGTTTTCTACAGACCTTTACTGTCCTTACCCTTTTAAACAGAGGTTCTCTCTCCCTTCTGACAGAGGGGATGGCTGCTGTCTGCTGGAGGTACAGGCGTGAGACAAGCCCGGGAAACAGAGAGGACCATTATTTGGTTCTGGTTCATTCATTGGGAGGAATGAGACATTTGTATTAGGGATATGAATATGCATAGTTAAGAAAAAAAACTAGTCATAGACAAGCTGCATTCTACCACTGAGGGAAGACATCATGGGTGCCGTTTTTCTTTGCACTTACCAGGGCCTTGCATATACTAGGCAAATGCCCAACCAATAAGCTACATTCTTAAACTCTTTTCCTTTTTCAAAATTTTATTTTGAGAGAGTCTTGCTAAGTTGCCCAAGCTGATCTTGAATGTGTGATCCTCCTGCCTCAGTTTTGCAAATAGCTAGAATAAGCATATTTATGCTTTTTTTTTTTTTTTTGAGACAGAGTCTTGCTTTGTAGTTCAGGCTGGCCCTGAGCTCACCGTGTAGCCCAGGCAAGCCTCAAACTCAGCAATCCTCCTGCCTCTGCCTCCCGAGTGCTGGGATGACAGGCATGAGCCACCATACCCAGCTACCTGTGCTTTTTTTACACTTAATTTCAGAATGTATGTCAGCTACTCCCTGATGCAGCCCCAGGCTGGCCAGAGCCACTTAGAAATTCTCAACCTCCAGTTCTCTCATAAAAATGTTCATACTCAACAGCAGAAGACAGATCTGTGGATTCTAAAACCCTGTGTTCTTGCCTCTTAAAGAGCTTTATCTGAAAAGTCGTCTTTATTTTGTACAAAAGTGACTTCCAAGCACATTCCCAGTTTCTCTACCATTTCCTTCTAATTTGCACAGCTGCCAAACTATTGACAAAATGGTGAATAGTGATATTGTAGCAGCTTCGACTCCTGGCGGGATTTGGAATCCTCCTCCACAAACTCCTCCTGCAGTTTTACTAGTGTCATGACAGAACCACCATCTGTATCTCTGACCCCTTTTGTGGATTTACATGTTGGACACTCTGGCTGGCTCTTTCATTACTAGATATGCCAGCTCTTCTGCATTCCTGATAATAAGAATGAATTGTTTGGGTACTAGAATCTTGGGCCACTGAGCAGCCATTTTTGAATCATCCTCATTTGCATAATAAATTGTTTCTTTACAATACCAGTAAAAGGGGCCAGAGATTTAGCTCAGTGGTTCCAGTGCCTGCCTCTCAAGTGCAAGGTCCTGAGTTCAGTCCCGGTAACCACCTACAGTGCTGGGCGTGGTGACTCATGACCACCAGCCATCAATACCACATACCACAGTGCGGGGCATGGTGGCTCACGCCTGTAATCCCAGCACTTGGGAGGCAGAGACGGGAGGATTGCTGAGTTTGAGGCTTGCCTGGGCTACATGGTGAGCTCAGGGCCTGCCTGAACTACAAAGCGAAACCCTGTCTTTAAAAAAAAAAAAAAAACAGTAAAAGTTAAAAGAAAAAAATAACTCAGAAAGAGGCAGAGGTGCTGTGCTGGGGGGTGTGGGTAACAGGCTGTAGAGATGTTTTAATAAGGAACCAGGAACAAGGTACACGCCTCTCACTGGGTTAATGGCAAACATCGCACCAGTCTCTATGTACAGACTTTTCCAGGGCCGTATAGGGACCCTGGCTTCACCCTCTTCCTAGTAAGAGACCCCTTCATCTATCTCTTTTCCAGTTAATAAGGCTCATCTTCAGTTCTTTTCTACCCTTCCAGAGCTCCAGGTCCTGGGGACCCAAGAATCCAGCCTGAACTCTGGCTTTCTGCCTGCCTTTTCATGATTAAGGCTTCTGGGACCTTCATCATTTCTGCTGATTTCTGATATCTTTTCCTTGACTGGGTGTCTACTTTCCACACAGCACCTGCCTTATCCTTCCTAAGGTTGGAAGAGACCTCACCTGCATTTAAAGGTTGCTGTGAGCTGTGGAATGACTACTGAGCCCCAGGTTTAGAGAAAAGATTCTTGTACCTGAAAATGCCCCAGGCAATGAGTAGGATTCCTGCAGCTGGAGGTGGGCAGAAGAATTAGGGCTCCTGCAGGCTCGGCATTTCAATGAGCTTGATTTCCAATTAGGGATCCCATGGTTAAATTTCTGTGTGACCTTGGATAAATTATTCAATCTCTCTGAACCCCAGTCTCTTCATCACCGAGGCAAATTGGTAATAAGGAGTGAAAAAATATGATTCTCTAGTATAGAACCTTGTGCATCTGAGCAGTTTAACCCTTGTCAATTACTTGTATTAATTCATTTATTTGACCACATCCTTCCCGAGCCCCTATTCTGACCATAGTCAAATACCATGCTGGGTTATTGTGCTATTCCACTTACTTCTTGGTAGCGTCGTTCTCCATGTCTCAGATAAAGAGAGGTTGAATGGTTTGCCTGAAAGCAGGTGGGCCGGAGCCTGGGTTTGCTGCATTGCTGAGGACCGTAGAAGAGCTCACTGGTGGAGATGCTGGGTGTGGTGTGTGTGTGCTCACGCATCCACGAATAAAGTGAGCAGATTGATAGATGAAACAAGAGAATATATTTGGAGTTGGGAAGGCAAAGAAAGTGGTGCCGTGATGACTAGCAGGGTTGGTAAACACCACCTGTCAGAAAGGAGATGTTGGCAGGAGACCTGAAGGGAGAGAGGAGGCAGCTCTGAGAAGATCTGGAAAGAGTGGATCGGGAGGGGTCGTGTTCTGGAAAATTAAAGGAGAGCAGTGTTCGGGAAACGGAGGGAAAGCAGCTCTTTCTCCCCCTTTGCACTTGCTCTACCCCATCCCCCTTTCTTCTTCTCCCGTCTTCCTCTCTGTAAATGACCCATGGAAACCCAACAAGACCCTCAGGTCTTTGAAGTACCCCAGAACCCCAGGGAAGATTCCTTGTGGGTCCAGAATGAAACGAAAATTTGGGCCCCCTTTTTCCTCCTTGTTTCAAAACTTCAGGACGGCGGTGGCTCAGCATTAAGCCAAGTGCTGGCACGTGTGACACACCACGCACCCAGTCCTGCCCTCAGCTTCCTTCTTAGGGAGCATTTTCTCATTCTTTGCAGTTCTTGGTCCTAACTCAATGTCTTATAATGCTGATTTGAGATTGGAACACAACATTGATTTCCATAATATCACAGGAATTGGGGAACTGGGAAAAATTACCTACAAAGAAGTCTCAGCATGTTTCAAGGAATTAATAATGTACAAAGCGTGGTCTCTGACCATGGTGTGATTACACTGGTTATCAACCATGAAAAGAAGTGTGTGTGTTGTTAGGCTGGGGACTGCTGCCCAGAGCAACATCCCCGGCTGCCGCTCCAGGGCCAGCCTGCATTCTACCCCTTGCGGGTGGCTCTCACGCTCACCTGTTCTGATTTCTTATCCCCTGGGTTAAGAGTTTTCGATTGGGGCCTGAGGGATTATCTGAGATCAGTCTTCCACCGATCTCTCAATTAGGATTCAAACGCCCCTGAGAAGGGAGAGAGAGAGAGAATGAGAGGGGAGAGAAACAGTCCTCAGCTGCAGGTGAGGTTATTTCAGAGACTGTTCAAATTATAAGGATGAAGTCATATTTCCCCATGTTGGAAATTAGATCTGAATGTAACAGGCCTTCCAGGCTGGAAATGGTGCTCCATGCTCAGAAAGGTGTCACGTGTGCAGGACTTCAGCATTTGCTCTCCCGCCTCAGGACCTCACTGTTGTAATTTAGACTGTGGTGCCTATCTGCTTAGATTAATGGCAAAATGTTTTGATTCCCAATATTCATGGAGGGAGGGCCACATTGGCTGATAGACAAGCCCATCTAATTTTGGCCCAGGGCCTAACGCTTTCCTTCCTTGGCTCAGGGTTTGGGTGAGGTGTGGAGAGGTCAGTGGATGTCCTCTGACCTCTGGGTCAGCTAGAAACGCATCCATTCTAGCTGGGCCAGTCTGAGATGAACGCTCTGGAAAAGTCTTCTGTTGGCTGGGGTGAGTGTGAGATGCACATTTTCCAACACATGGTCTTTGATAACCTGGCCAAAAGTAGGAAGTGGTTACCAGGGTCTCACCACAGACTGTGGCTGCCACTACGGACATACTTCTAAGTTCAGTTATTCACTAGAAGACCCAGACTGTGGCCGTATTATAAAGTTTCCTGCTTCATAGCAGTACAGTCTTTGGGACTTCCCACAGACCTTTTCCTGCAACTATCTCATCTTTTAGTTTGTACCACCTACCGTGAGTGGTGAGTCCACTCTGGAGCCAGGGAAACTGCTTGGAAGATTTCTCTATTAGTCTACATATTGGTTAGTTTCCTATCACTGGGACAAAATACTCAATACCTACAACTTGAAGGAGGAGAGGTATTAATTTGGCTCTAGATTTTTTTTTTTTTTGAGACAGGGTCTCGCTTTGTAGTTCAGGCTGGCTCTGAGCTCACTATGTAGTCCAGGCAAGCCTCGAACTCAGCAATCCTCCCGTCTCTGCCTCCCAAGTGCTGGGATTACAGGCATGAGCCACCATGCCCGGCATAGTGGTATGTGGTATTGATGGCTGGTGGGCATGAGTCTCCACGCCCAGCATTGTATGTGGTTACCAGGGATTGAACTCAGGACCTTGCGCTTGCGAGGCAGGCACCGGAACCACTGAGCTAACCCTTTGGCCCTTGGCTCCAGGTTTTATAGGACTAAGTTCATCCAAAGCATGATAGGGAGCAGAGCACTGCAGAAAGAATGTGCCAACCTCATATGAGCCAGGAAGTAGAGAGAGGGAAAGGAGCAGCCTTGGACAAGAATACACCCTCCCAGGTCACATCCTCAGAGACTCCTTTCCAACCAGGCCTTTCTTTTTCACAGCACTTTTAGCTACCTTCCCATTAGTAGACAAGTCTGCTGATGCGTATAGCATCCCCATAGTCATGACTTGACTTTCAGGCTGACACTATCTCCCCTGCTTCTGATAATCAAGCTCTGCAGTCAGGTAAACCATAGCCCATTTCCCCCTTCTTCTGTCAAGGTCGCTGTTCTCTGCCTAGCAGCTGGCTGTCACGATGGTCAACTTGTTTCTGTCACTGTGATATGGGGCCGATGAATCGGTTGTATTACTTCTCTGGCGATATTTGCATTTAGACTGCTGTTGCCCCAGCAAAGACTCACCCTAAAGGAATACATCTGGAGACATTTAATCAATTATCCTTCTTATCATCACTCTTCTGTTGACACATTTCTAGCACAAATTCTTTTTTAAAAAATCCACCGACAGCAAGGTGAGAAAGGACTACCAACCTCTGGTCAAGAGAGGAGGGCGCCATTCCCAGCTGTGCCTCCGTGGAGGACCATGCAGAGGTCTTCAGCCCTTCTGGGGCCTCTGCTTGGCTGTTCAGCAGGCAGGAACCACTGGGCACTTTCTGTGTTCCCAATGGACATGGCGAAGGGCACAGATTGCCTTGTGTAGTGTGCATCCCAAAGATTTCGCACGACGGAAGGGCCAGTAATTGCCAAACTCTGTCTCTTAAATAAAAAAGGTGCAGGTATGGGTGCCTTTCCCTGCTCCTTTTCTCTCCTTCCTCCATGCTCCTTCTTCAGGGACTCCTCCTTCTTTTTTTTTCTTTTATGCCAAAGAAAGTCCTAGTTTAGGATGAAGTGCAGCTATCACTTAGTGGAGGTAAGAAAGGAAGATACAGAGCTGAGCTCTCCCTCTAGCCTCTCCTCCGGATTCCAAGGAGACTCAGAGTCCAGGGCTCCACACACGTCATGGAGGGAATCAGGTCCCTCCCAGGACCAACCATCTGTGAGGGGTGTCAAGGCAGCGTGGTGGTTATTTCCACCCCATCTGGTTCAGCGCTTCTCTAGAGTGGGCAGAACAAAACTCCCCCTTGTATGTGCTGGGAAGTATTTATCAGGCCCCACCCCAAGCCGCCAGCCCAGAGCACTTCACAATAAAAGTATGAGGTGCTTTCAACATGTGCTTATACGACAAATTTGGGATGTAGCTCTGAGAAGTTCTTGAGCCATCCTTTTTATTTTAAGCATAGTTTATTTTATTATACCTTCTCCAGTGACAGATAATGTGTGGCCCAGGCTGGACCCCACCTTTGCTATGGACAAGATTTCATTCTGAGTGGACATTGAGGTCACCGGGCAGCTCTCGACCTCTGCCTCAGAAGTCTTGTGCCAAATCCAGTGACGTGGGTTCACAGGCAGGGGAAGCGGGGCACAGTTAGCATGAAGACATAGGATTAACAGGCATCCACACCTGCATCTTTTTATTTATCCTCATGGCTTGTTCTTTTCCAAAGCCAGAGCTCAAAGAGGATAATAATGATTCCTTGTAATCTTTCGCCACTTTATATTCTTTCCTGCTTTTAGGGTTTAATCGTGCAGGGATGGGCTGTGCCTTCTCCCTGCAAGCTCATCCTGTAAAATATTGGCCTGACAAATCCAGGTTTCCCCCTTCAGTTTGGAACCAGCGCGGAGCTAACCTCTGGAACTGGAGTGGAGAAGGGGTCCAAACCAAGTCCCAGATGAAGGCAACTTAAAGGGACTATTGACAGGGCTCCGTGTAGAGCGAGGTCCCACGGGACGGCGCGGCACCCTGGGACTAGCCACCACTTGGAGAAGCCACTGCCAGAGTCTGAAGGAGCAGGGAAGGGTGCAAGGGGGAGGACTCCCTGAAGAAGGAGCACGGAGGAAGGAGAGAGAGGGAGAAGGAAGTGGATGGGGGGAGAGGAGGGTGGCAGGAAATGAGAGGGAATGGGAAAGAGGGAGATAGAGAGAGGGCTTCCCGGCAGGAGAGACTGGCCTTTGGTGGCGAGACAGAACCAGCCTAGGAGATACACTGGAGTGAAATCCCAGAGAATAAATTCTCCAGCTTCCCCCTCCTCCGTGCTTCCTTCCTGTTGTCAGTTGAATTCCCTAATGGCTGAGCCCAAGGGCCAGCTGCAGAGTCAGGAGGTTGGTTGATGTGGTCCTTATACTTCAGGCCCAGGGCACGTAGTGGGGGAAGCCACGGGGACTGTGGAAGAGAAAAAAGAAGATAGGATACAGTATCCAGCACACTTGGGCAGGACAAAGCAAATGGATCTGTAGCAGTGGAAGAAGGGGCCCTTTTGGAGATGGTCACTCTGAATGCTGAGCCTACGAGTGGGGAATAATTCACAAAGCCTGCTAGGGCAAAGCATGGATGTGTGCTTTGATTAGCGATCAGACTAGGAAATTCTCCTGAGTGTTGTCCAAGTAAAGGTTGGTGTTTAGTTAGACAAAGCAGGTGAACAAGTCTTCCAAATGCAAATGAGAGAGCGTGCCTGAATTCCAGGAAAACTCTTCACTGTGTAAAATAGCCATTTCTCTTTAAAAGGCCATTAGGAAATATTTAGCCTTGGGGGGCACACTGTCTCTGTTATATCTACTCTACTTTGTTAGTATACATAATACAAAAGAAGTTATAGGCAGAAAACCTTTTGTTATAAGAAATAGGCAGGGCCAGAGATTTAGCTCAATAGTTCCAGTGCCTGCCTAGCAAGCGCAAGGTCCCTGGTTCGATCCCCAGTAACTACATACAACAGTACCAGCATGGTGACTCACGATCACCAGCAATCAGTACTACATACCACAAATGCTGGGCTGGTGGCTGAAGCCTGTAATTCCAGCACTTGGGAGGCAGAGGCAGGAGGATTGCTGAGTTCGAGGCTTGCCTGGGCTACATAGTGAGCTCGGGGCCAGCCTGAACTACAAAGTGAGACCCTGTCTCAAAAAAAAAAAAAAAAAAAGAGGTAGTAGTTTGGACTTGGCCCAGGGAGGTAGTTTACTGACTCCTTTTCTGTTGGAATCACCAAGTGCTTCTTGAGGACTGATCTGTCATGAGCCGTGGTGAGCCCTGGGGCTGAGGGACAAATAAGACATGGCCACAAGTGGTACCACCGTTGGAAGGGACAGATACAGGAAAACAGACTCTCCCAAAGGTGAGAGGTCCATTGGGGGACCAAGGAATAGCAAATGTATATCTCCGAAGAAACATGTGAGTCTTCCAAGGAAGGAATCACCTGAAAACCCTCTGGAAGGGCCCACCCTGAGGCTCAGGGTTAGGGGATGTTGTGGGCACCTGCAGAGTGTGGTCTGGTCATCGGTATTCACGGAGTGACCAGCTCTTCACTGGTTAGGAGCACAACTTGCATAGATCCTACGGCTCGGATGCAAAGATGCATGACCTTGGAGAGAATGTCCAGGTCCTCATCTCTGAGGAGTCCTGTGGGTTAGGCAGATGAAACTGTGTATCCAGCGTATTTGCTGAAAGAAAGGATTCTCCCTCAAGAATAGCTACTCCTGTAATTAGCTTAGAGTTTCCCACAATGCCATGGGAAGCTACTCAGCTCTGGGACTGATGTGCCAGCCTCACTAAGAATACAAAGCAAAAGCCTGGCTTGTTGGTAATAACAATGCCATTAATAACAGCAGCACTAGTTGTACTAAAAAAGGCAGTGGTAATGGTTGGTCCCATTTAATTTGCTCTATCTGTGCCAGGAGCCATGCTGAGAAATTTCCAAGGGTGATCTCACTCCCTCTGCTTCCCAACTCTGGAGGCGGGGCCTTGTTATTAGCCCCATTTTACCAAGGACAACAGAAAGCTCAGAGAGGATGAGTTACTGCCGTACAATCACACAGCAGTCGACGTTGGAAGTGGGACTCGAACCTTACGGTGTCTCCTATTAACAGCCACCCTCCCCAGGCTGCAAGTGTAACACCCTTTTTCCCTGCCTCCTTCTAGCGTCCAGACAGCGGTGGATTGTGGCAGCGGCGGCAGAAAAGAGATGTAAGTTGACCCTGAGTGGGACTGAGTAGCTCGCCAAAGGGGAGCCCCGGCTGTGCGTTGTGTGCGGAAGAAACGTGTCCTTCATCGGGAGAACCAGCAGCAGGGCCTTGAGCGGCTGACTGTATGATCATAACATACTGCGTGGGAGAGATAAGAGTTCCCTTCCCATGTAGAAAGAAGCCCGTGTCTTCTCTTCCCCCGCCCTCAGACGGCCCCAGATTGTTCCAGAAGTCTTATTTGGATGGATGTTTGTGTCCTGTTCAACTTGAACCTTACTTTCTTCTCTGCAATCCCTTCTTTAGATAGTCCCTATGTCCTGAGCTTTAGTGCCCCCCCCATAGATACACATGTACTGAATTTCCACACTGGAATTGTCTTTCTGAGTTCCTGGGTGACCCTGAGCTAGGAAGCTCACCCTCCACTCCTTAGAGCCTTCTATATGCCTCGAGGGAACAAAACAAGACTCCCTGCTTATTGGCTTTAGAATTGGCCCTCAGTCTTGTGCACACTAGTGATAACTTTTCTCATATCTCATGGCTATTTATCCAGCTGTTTATCTATTTGGTCCATGAGGAGGGAGTCTTAAGGACAAGGCCACTGTTATCTTGTGCATAGCTCCCCTTCCACAGTGACTGGCACAGTGTCCTGTGAACAAACCAGCTCTGGTTGTACTAAAAAAAAAAAAAAAAAAAGCAGTGATGATGGTTGGTTCCTTTTAATCAGCACTATCTGTTTGCCAGGAGCCATGCTAGAAATTTCCAAAAGTGATCTCACTTACTGAGCTCTCCACGTCTGGAGGGAGGGCCCTGTTACTAGCCCCATTTCACAAAGGACAACAGGAAGCTCAGAGAAGATACATTCCTGTCCTGCAATCACACACACACGCCCACTCACCCCCCTACCACTGCACACAGTACAACACTGAGCGAGTTCATCAACCAGAAAATAATGATTGAACACCTGGGTGAACTCCTTCCTGTGCTGCTTGCAGAATCAGAAACAGTAAACAGTCGCTGCACAGACACATTCCAGTGAAGGCAAAGAAAGCGTTTAGGCCTCTACACTTGACATAATCCATGAGCATATAATTTGATATAAAATTCTATGCCAGTTTGATTCCCAAAAAGAAGGCTTCAGCATCTTTACTAGAGTGTGTCTGGCCTGAAGGGAGAGAGCAGGGGCTCAGCATGGACAGGGGAATCAAAAGGAGCAGGATTTGCACCCTGGCCTCATTGTTGACTAGCTGGGGACCTGGGCTGAGACCCAGGTTGGCCTCCACAAATCCCAGAACTACCTAATAGTACTGGGGACAGCCCTGATTCCCACCTCTGAGGGGTGCTGAGTGACTTTATGTGGGCAGGGCACAAGTGACGTTATGCACAAAAGGCACGTAGCACAACACCTCGCTTAGACTAAGGAGTAAATGTCTAGTAACTGCCATACTGCGGTTGTCATCGTGGTGATGGCGTCCTGCGTTCTGATTCCAGGGACAACGTCTCCGTCATCAGCTCCCAGCCGGAGGGCAGTCTGCAGTCTTGGTTGAGCTGTACTCTGTCCCTGGCTACAGACACTGTGCAGACGCCCTCTCGCCAGTCAGCTACCAGCAGCTACCTTCATGGCTCCAGGTAGGAGAGAGCACTCTGGGGCCTCTGGGGTCCCCACTTAGACTTTGGAGGATGTTGTTCAAGTCTTCCATTCTCTGGGACCATGCCAAGGGTGTCTTGGCCTTGCCAGTTTGAGGTATGACCGCTGTGTCCCAGCTTGTGACTTCAAGCAGATTACTTATCCTCTCTGTCTCTACTTTCGTATCCTGAAAATGTGGATTATAATTATATTCACTGACTCAAATGGTTGAAATGATGAGCTCCAAAGCAGTCCAAATGGTACAGCATCAACTTTTCAAAGGGACACTGGTACAGTTACCTTCTAAGAACAAGTCATACTAGTTTTCCACTTACGGAGAGTTATGGGCTTAAACTTTTGTGATAAGTGTAGTCACTTTGTTTTGTTTTTCATTGTGATTTTCATAAAATCAGGCTGAAGCTAAGTATGACGGCCTATTCCGGTAGTACCAGCTGTTCAGTAGGCTGAATTAGGAGAATTACTTGAGCCCGGGAATTCAAAGCCAAGCTGGGCAACCTAGTGAGACAGAAAAAAGAAGAAGAGAAGAAAGGAAGGGAGAGAGAGAAGGAAAAAAACTAGGTTGTGCTGAATGAACTCGGACTTCAAGAATTTCAGTTTCATCTGAACGTCAGGATTTTATAATTTCCATAGAATAGAGGGAGGGTGATTTTATCATGGCCAAGATCGGACATGCCTAGATCTATATAGGACATAAGAGGTTCCCTCAACAAGTGGTTCATGGGCTTCATTTTTTGTTACATGGATTAAAACCCCTTTCCTTCTCACTTTCCAGAACCATTTATCTGTGCTCACTTGGTTTTTCCCTTTCAAGGGCAACCTTCTTGTAATTAGGTCTTAATGGCCACAAATCAGAAATTATGGATTAAGCAGATGCATAATTGAGATGAAACGCACACTGTTTCCGTGATAACGGAAGGACCAGAGCGATAAGGTAGAAATCAGATGACCGGAGCCAACCGGATGACCCGTCTGAAACACGGGGTCACCCCCGCAAAAAGAAGGGGCGGGAGTTCACGCTAACCCACCCGCCTTCGCGGCAGTGGCAAATGTGTGCTGTGTGTCTGCGGACAATCTGAGGCATAAAGACTTGATGTGGAAAGTATCAGAGGAGAGCTGAAGGAACGGGGTTCGTCTGGGGAATTAATTAAAGCGAGATGATGCGATTATTGCTGTTAATTAAAAACAAAGGTCTGCATGGGGAAAGAATCACGTCGTCTCTGAAAGAGGACTTGTCCTCTCTGGATTCTTTCCCTCGCGTCCCGGTAGGTCAGCAGAACAGAGCAGAACGCAAACCCCCCCTCACGAGTAGCCGAGATTCACAGTTAAACTAGGAGGCGCAGGGAAAGTATCTGTGACCCATGGATTACGTGCTCAGGGGTTCGGCTCCTGTTTCCCCGGAAAGTTCTGGACGTGGTGATTTCCGCTCATGGCCTGAAGTCAGGGGATTCTGGATTCCAGTTCTCCATTTGCACATCTGCAGCTGTGGGGTTGGTTGCTCCCCTGGGGCCCCTGGAGACCTCTTCCAGCCCCTCCCCCCTGTCCTGTGCCTCCCCTCCCAAGCCCTGGGTGTGTTAATCTGCAGTTCAGAGTGCGATTGCCCGCACGGAGAACAGCGCAGAAGGAGGAGGCAAAGCCGATTATTTTCACTTTTGTAGGAAGGGACTCCTTGTCCATCTTCATGTCTGTGTCTCAGGACTGGCTCACAGTAGGTACTCAGTACTGTTCATTGAGTGAATAATGGACCATAGCATCAAAGCTGAGACAATTACTAAGCTACCCTTTAGTATGGCCTGCGGCTTGGAGAAGGCTGATAATTCAGTGTCACACATCAGGTAGGAGGAAGAGTCAAAACTGAAACCCAAGCTTCCGTGGCTTGCTTACCTGGCAGAGTGTGCTGGCGACAATCCAGATCTTATGGGATAAACCCCCCAAAACTTTTGAACCTTCCTTAAATATACAAGGTGTGACACACACAGAAAAATATAGTGAATAATTTTAAATTTGTTTAAAATATGTATTTCACCAAATGACACGCTGCTGTTACTCCCCCTCGGAAAGCTGTCCCGCACTTTGAACGCTCATCCCACCACGTGAACACGCATCCCCTGTCACTTGCTGAAGCAGTTCAGGGAGCCCTTTTGCACGAGGGTCTTTCTCGGCGCTGCTGCAGCTGCCTCCGTGATCCAAGCTGGTCATTTTGATTTTGAGGAAGAGCCAGAAGTACTGGATCCAGTGCCTAAGAGGGAGGAAGAAGCACGACAATGTTTTTATTAGATAGAAATCGCTATAAACCTTGGACTGATGAGGAGAGATCATGAAATATGGTAGCTGTTTAACTTTAAAAACATATTACAGTGAAAGACACATTGCCACTAACTCCCCCTCCCTAAATACTTACAGCATTCCCTCTCACTTTGAACATGCTTATTCCATTGCTCCTGGCTATGTCTTTGACTGTTTAAGTTTTCTTTTAATTTAAATATTTACTATATCCTTGAACAAACCCTCCTATTTATAATTTGAAGATTCTGGACATTCTGAGTTGGGAAGAAATATTGGTGTTGTTGGCGCAACATGCCCACTTTATAGAGGGGAAAACTGAGGCCTGCAGAGGGAAATACCTCACCCAAACTGATCAGAAGGACTGGCCTCAGTTCAGTCACTTTCACTTGTGACTCTTCATGCTTGCTTTTCTGGTGGGGTGTGGGAAGAAATTGGACCCAGGGCCTACCACACACCGTGTAAGTGCTGTACCACAGAGCCCCATCCCCAGCCAGCACTGCTCTTTTTAATTCACACACTATCTGAATACTTTCCCTCTCTATTAATTTAAAATAAAGAAAAGACAATGCTTTAAAAGATGGAAATGTTAATTACCCTTGATTGCATCTCTACCCATTGTATACACGTGTTGGAATATTGATTTGTCTGTCTGTCTATCTGAGGGAGGGTCTTGCTTTGTAGTTCAGGCTGGCCCTGAGCTCACTATGTAGCCCAAGCAAGCCTCGAACTCAGCAATCCTCCTGCCTCTGCCTCCTGAGTTGGAATTTTTATTTTTATTAGTACATGTTTGACTAATGATGACTTCATTCATCCTGGGGGGTTGGTACATGTGCATAATGTATCTTAATTTTTTGTGTGTCTCCTTTCCCTCTGTCTCTTCGTCTTCCCATTTGCAAAAGATTTATCTACATATTTCCTATTATCTCAGTTTTATTTTCTCTTTAATTTTTATATACTTTTGGTTTCTTGGTATTTATATTTCTTCATTTGATAGTTAATCTCACATCTTTGATTTATATCACTTAACACTATGAGCTCAAAGTGCTTCCATTTTCCTACACATAACTCAAATTTATCTTTCTTTATAGCACAGGAGGATTCCATTGTGTATAAATACTCTCTTCTTTTCATCCATTCGTGTGTTGCTAGACATACACATGATGTTGTTTCCAAGATTTATCTATCATGAATTGTGCTACGATAAGCATGGGTATACATCTATCACTGTAATGTGATGTCCTTAACTCAGGAAGATACTTAGAAGGGGAGTAGCTGGGCCCAATGGGATTGTTAGTTTTAGGTTTTTGGGTAATCTTTGTATTTATTTCCATAGTGGTTGTACTAGTTTACATTCCCACTGACAATACTTTTATCGAATAATCACACTCACCCATGAATATGTGCCACTAAATTATTTTCATTAAATATACTTTCGTCTCAGTGTTCCCATGTAACTGCAGAGGATTTTCAGCTCTTACTTTTCCCCCAAAGGACTGATTCAAATCTGATTCATCTGATATTTCTCTGAAACTGATTCAGTGATCAGTTTCAGAGAAATATTTATGACTGGATTTCAAATATCTGAACAAAGAGCTTTAAAATAAAGTCTCTAGCAGGAGAAAAAAAATCCGTTGGTGCCACAGCATTAAGTTCATTATTATGAAGAAAACAGTATTTGATTTTCAAGAAAGATAAATATAGAAACCACTTTTTTTCCAAAAAAACTATGTTGGGAGAAGTAAAAAAGGGGTAATTCCAAATCTGTATTTTAAAACAGTGGAAATACTTTCTCTATTCATGTAAACAAAATGATTTGTCTTTTCATAACATGATGTAAAGTTACAACATTTTGTACATTTCTCCTTAATTTACTCAGTATTATTATGAAAAACAAAAAAGAAAATACAGTTGAGGAATAAAATCTCCTTGGCCACAACCTTGCTCAGCCATCTTCAGTTTGGTGTGCATCCTTCCACAGCTCTTTCTGTGTAGTTATAAACATACATACATATATGTGTACACACACACATGCACACACACACACACACATACACCCCCTTTTTTTTTTTTTTTTGCAACAGGGTCTCACTTTGTAGTTCAGGCTGGCCCTGAGCTCACTATGGTGCCCAGGCAAGCCGCCGCGAACTCAGCAATCCTCCTGTCCCTGCCTCCCGAGTGCTGGGATTACAGGCGTGAGCCACCACTTCTGGCATTGTGGGATGCGGTGTTGATTGTTGGTGGGTGTGTCTCCATGCCCAGCATTATATGTGGTTACCGGGGATCGAACTCAGGTCCTTGCGCTTGCGAGGCAGGCGCCGGAACCACTGAGCCAAATCTCCAGACCCTACACACACACACTTTTAGTAAAAACAGTTCATTTGTGGGATTTTTAAAAATCATAAATTGATATATTTTATTATTTATGCTATTCATAAATTCTTACACTGTTTCTTTACCTCCACATTATAGCTTGGAGATCATTCCCTATCAGGGTGCATAAATCTATCTTACTCTTTTAAATCCCCACAAAAGATCTTGAAGTTCTGTCAAACTCTGACTCCATCTTCATATTTCACTTTCATATGTTTTCCAGATAGTTTTTCTTAACCTATTAGGCTTCAAAAACACACACATATTTATGCACCTGGGCAAATGAATCTCCAGGTAAGTCATTTACAATTTAATTTAATAGAAGTTACTAAACCACCCACCACTCTGTTTCCTCTCTGTCTCTCTCTCTCGGCTGGGGATTTCGAGGTTCCTGGGTACCTGTCCTGTCTCCCTGTGCGGCACCTGGGAGGGTCCAGTAAGCAAATTTCCTGGCTATTTCCAAGTTAACTGAGAGAGAAGGTCATTCTAAAAACAGAAGAGAGGAAGAAAGCCGTCTTCTACCAGCAGCATAAAAGCATTCCCCGCATTATTTATAAGACGATGTCAACCAGAGAGAAATATACCTGAGGCCGCGTGATCTACAGCCTGGGCATCGTACCGTGGCTGCTGATAAATGCAAGTGCTTCTGGAGATGAGACTCTAAATTACCTCTGTGGCCCCCAGATGGAGTCTGTAGGTTTGATGAAGCAGCTATCTTGGGCGCAGGAGGCTTTTTTAACATCTGGCCTCAGGTGGTGCCAGGGCTGCCCCAGGTCAGATGTGGCCCTCAGTCCGCGAGTGCCTGGCATCTTCTTCCTGCCTTCACAGGCCGTCACCCCGCCGTAGTCCTTTGAAAGCCGTAGGCCTCCCCCTTTTCCTTCTGGTTGCTACAGCACAGCAGGCTTTCCAGGTAAGGTCTGAGCCCAGTTTCTTCCGGACCCCGCTCCCTCCAGCAGCGTCGCAGCGCCTGGGTGCTGACAGGCACGGCTTGACCCACCGCACAGGATGCTGCTGTCCGCTTTCTCCCTACTCAGTGGCCTCCCTGTTGTACAGGACAGTTAACAGTCCCCCCGTCACGTCCACCACTCCTTCCTGTGTCCTCGTCTTCCTGCATTTTGGGTATTCTTTCTCCAGATGTCGCGCAGATTGTATTGTCTCCAACCTGCCTGTACGGCTGCCCGTCCCCCTGCCTTCCCATAAAGTCATTTCTCCTTTCTCCTCACCCAGGCTTCTCAGAAGGGAGGTCCGCGCACACCCTCTCCGCCTCCTCTCTCCACGCGGGTGCCTCAGTTTACCACAGCTCACCACCTGCCACTGCCGCTTCGCTGAAGCTCTTCTCGCCGTGGCAACGGCTCTCTCAGTCTCAGAGGGGGAACCTGCCCCACGCTTTCTGTCTCGCACTTCTCGGCAGCCTTGGCACCCGTGGCCACGTTTCTCCCCCCGGCCCCCTCACACTGCTCTCCTGTCTCCTCCCCATCGGGCCGTCTAGGGCTGGCTCTACCTCATTTGCCGTCTTCACTCCCCCGGCTGTTTCTCTCTCCACCTCATGCCAGAAATCCTCTAAGGGTTTTCACACCCCAGAGATAAAGCTGATGACCCCCAAATCGAGACCACCTACTCTTACATCCTCCCAAGTATCATGCCGAATCCGTCTCATCTGATTGTGGGTACCCCAATGTGTCGCAAGCTCTTAGGAGAAGGCTCATCTCAGCGTCCTTGGGGGGAGGGCGTTTCTGTCTCCTAAAGCCACTCAAACAGGAAACCCTGAGTCACCGCAGTCCTCTTTCTCTGTGTTCCCTATGTTCAGCTCGTGCCTTTATCTCAACAGCTCTGCTCCCCTCCAAATGCTGGACATTTTCTTCTTCCATCCCTACCCACTGCCGTCACTGGTAAGTCACACAACTATTATTTCTCTCCCAGACCCTGGCAGTGGCCTTTCAGGGTCACCCACTCACCTCTGGTTTCGCCTCTGCCCTTCAGTTTGTTGGATTCTTCAGAAATAGGAATCTGCTTTGGGTGCCTTTCATCACCTGCAAACTCTTGACATAGGCCTAGTCTTGCCCCCCCAACTTGTTTTTGTAAATAAACTAGACCCCAGCCCTGCCCTGTGTGTCCTACCCAGAGTCCACGGCTGCCTTTGCACCACAGTGTCAGAGATGGTTACTCATAACGGAGGCCATAGCGTCTAACCTAAGCTAAACGTTTTGGTAAACAGATGGGACATGCCATCTGGCCACCTGTCAGTAATCTTTGCTGACCTCTGCCCTACAGGATGGGGTGAAAACATTTTGTGTCCTTGGTCGTGTGACCCTTGTCCACCTTGCTGGTCTCATTTCCTTCTCTTTATAACTTGAGTTCCCAGTGGTGTCCAGCCATCCTCCTATGCTCTATCTTACACCTTGGGTGCTTTGTCCACTCTATTGGCTCCAGCTTGATCAGCTTTTCCATCTTTCCTCTTTTCTCAGCCTCAGGCCTCGGCTTGTGCACTGGTTGCCTAGGGAGCGCCTAGTTGGCCAGGTCTGTACCCTCTGTACAGGTCTCACAAGCATAGACAAAGCGTCTCCGTCTCTTTCAACTGAGAGGTTTTGAGGACACAAACTTCATCTTTGTCCTGGAGCCTCGTCCCTTGGCCACTGCCTTGGCAAGTAGTAGATGGTAGATACTCGATATTATTCATCAACATGTAAATGACAGGTGAATGGAAGGTGGATGGAGCCTCACGAGGCCAATTAGGAGGATGATGCTGATATCAAGAGCCAAGTGTGGATTTGGGGCTGGGTGTCTTCCGCCACGGAGCAGAGCCAATGGGATGTAATGGGGAGACTGAAGGTCTGGGGCTTGGGCCCCCAGAGTGCAGTCAGGGGCCCGGCAGAGGTAAACAAGCTGACAGGGTGACCAGGAAGATAAACTTCAAAGGAGGTAAGAAAAGGAGCAGATTTTCTAGTCTGGTGGACACAGTTTGAATACAGACTGTCACTTGATCGTCAGCAAGTTGCAGTCAGAGACTCAGATATTGTATCTTCCAAAAATAAACTTTACAAGATTTTCTCCGAAGGGCTGAAGAGCGAATGGCTAGAGAATGCCCACTGGAAAGCCTGGCACAAGGCTGAGGCTTAATAAGCAGGAATTGCCTTTCACCCTCCTCCCTTCGTCCCAGGCCAGGCCAAGGGACGCTGTGCTTGGAGGCTGGATGCCGACAGGAGCAGGTAGATCCGACCCTAGTTTCTTCGTGTGCCAGGGGTTAGGGAGGTGTGCTAGACCTGCAGCGGAAACCATGAACTCTGCAGAAAACATCCTGACTGTGAAAGTGGAGATTTCTTGAGCTCAGTTTTAAATATGTTGGATATAGTTTAGCTAAGTCAAAGGAACTTGTAAGCAAATTTGGAGAGGAGGGGGATGTAAAAAGAATTAAGACATGTTCTGTACATGTGCCAACATGAATGTAATCATGAGGTACTCCATGTGTGTACTAATAAAAGTAAAAATTGGAAACATAAAGTCTCTCCTGGGGCCCCAGGAGGTGCTAGGAGTCCTGTACCTAATGAGGACATGAAAACTGCCTCAACCTGGCTTGAGCATGAATGAAAACATACCGTCTCCTGCCGCTGGAGGATCTAAGGGGGAATCTAAAGCCTCAGGCATTGCTGGATCCAGGAGTTTGAAAATAATCCTAGAGAACTGTGCTCTTCCTAACCACTCAGCTCTGCTTTCCTTCCTGTTGACCTTGTCTTGGGGCAGAAAGATGGCAGCCAACAACTCTGAGCTCATGCCTGCTCCACTGTGCCACCAATGGTGAAAAAAAATGCTCTATTTTCAACAGTTCTGCAAAAGTTCCAGGCCTGCAGGGGTCACAGGTCTCTATCCCCAAGATAGTCAGGAAAGAAAGGCCTTCTCATCTGAGAGCTAAGTCAGGGTCTTAGTGCTAAGACCTAAGCGCTAAGTGCTAAGTGGTGACAAAGCACAGGAACACTGGGAAGGAGGTGTCTATGGAGGCCAATAGGTGTCTTGCTTGGAGCCGGAGGATGATGTGGAGTAGATTTAAAAAAACAAAATAAAACAAAACAAAACAAAACAGTGAGGGCCGGAGATTTAGCTCAGAGGTTTCGGCACCGGCCTTGCAAGTGCAAGGTCCTGAGTTCGATCCCGGTAACCACATACGATAATGCTGGGCGTGGTGACTCATGCCCACCGGTAATCAACCAGCAATCAGCACCACATTCCATAGTGCGGGGCGTGGTGGCTCACGCCTGTAATCCCAGCATTTGGTAGGCAGAGACAGGAGGATTGCTGAGTTCGAGGCTTGCCTGGGCTACCTAGTGAGCTCAGGGCCAGCCTGAACTGCAAAGAGAGACCCTGTCTCAAAAACAAAACAAAACCAAACCAAACCAGTGAGCCATGGGATTGGACCAGATTATGAAGGAGAGAGAAAGAGAGACAGACAGAGAGAGACAGAGAAACAGACAGATACCTAATCTGGTAGCCTTGGGAATCCAAATAAAAGTGGTGTCCTGGCCAGAGGCTTTTATAATCTCTCAGTGCCAGGGGCCAATCTATCGCCATTTAATTAGTGGTGCTATGATTTGAGTTTATTACCCACTCTCTCCTGTTACCCTTGGACTTATACCACACCGCACTGTGAGCATGGAGATTATTGTATAAATTATTCTCACTCAATAACCACCATGATTTTAATTACTGTGTAATCTTTGCTAATTACTGTTGTATGTTTCATTTGCTTTGGTGCCGATTTAACACAACTGTTTTTCGTCTGGCTGGAAGACGGCATTATAACTTGTCCTTTTTCTGGGGGAAATTTGCTTTCTGCAGATACTTTTGGCTTGGGATGCCTGGCTGAAAAGAACAGGATTCACTTACCACCATCCCCCACTTGTTTTTGTTTGGTGCGAGGCTGACTAGAATTAGTAAAAGGGTCTAAATTGCAGGGTTTTATTTTTAAAATAAAGTTGTATTACTCTCAAGGAAATGCAATTACTCCAGACACAAAACCAAGACAGGGTCACGTGAGGACTGCTTAAATGATTAGATAAGACTCGCTTGTAATTAGCTCATTAATTATGGATATGTGAATGGATGGTACTTAGTGTTAAAAACAGCTTGTTCTCAGAATAGGTTAAGTATCCTCTGCTAATCTTATTTCAATAGTACATTTATTTACTGGTCTTTGCTTTCTTAGGACCAAAGCTGAGGATAATTTTAATCCATCTTGAATGTACTTAATGAATGGGTCTCACATGAATATGGTTTTACATCCTCCTGGTATATAAAGATTCTCTTCAGGTTTATTGGTATTAAGGAGATAAGTGGAAAGATGTTGAAGCCAAAAGTGGAGAAATATTCAGTGCAACATATAAGCCACGGACCACAGGTAGAGCAGCTGTGGTCTGGCCAAGGACCCAGGATCCATCTCCGGGATGGGTGTCGCTTCTGGAAAGCAGGTCTGGGTCCTAAAAATCTCATCTAAATCAGTTGTAAGCTTGGATCACATCATTACAATTAATCACTGGTGACCTAGAACATTCTGTTAGAACCTCTAGTTGACCTGAAGTTTTGTTGAATAAACTTAATATTAAAATATAAGTTGCACTGAAATTTTAGCCAAAATTTCAAAAGCTGATCATAGCTATGTGATTACCACCCAAATCAAGGCCAGAGCATGACCAATGCCCTGAAAACTTCCTTGGGCCCATTCAAGTCATGACCTCCTCCTCTGAAGGTAACTGCCATTTTGACCTCTAGTGCCTGAAATGAGAAATGCTTGTGTTTGAACTGTATATAGGGAAGCTTCTGATAGGTGATCCTTTTGTGACTGGCTTGTTTCTTTCTTTTGGGCATGAAATCCTTTCATATTGTCACACTCAGTAGAAATTCATTAGTTTTCCTTGTACTGTAGTCCACGGACAGTAGTTCTTAGCCGGGGCCACTTTTACACCCTCCTCTAGGCACAAGGTTGACTATCCCAAGTTTAAATTCAGCCTGTGTGGGCCAGAGATTTAGCTCAGTGGTTCCAGCACCTGCCTCGCAAGCGCAAGGCCCTGAGTTCAATCCTGGTACCCACATACCAGTGGTATGTGGGTCTGGTGGCTCATGCCTGTAATCCCAGCACTCGGGAGGCAGAGGCAGGAGGATTGCTAAGTTAGAGGCTAGCCTGGGCTACATAGTGAGCTCAGGGCCAGCCTGGACTACAAAGCAAGACCCTGTCTCCAAAAAAATAAATAAATAAAAAATAAAAATTCAGCCTGCAAAGCTTAGTGAAGACTCTTGTCTCAAGATAAAAAATAAAAAGGCTTGAGATATAGTGCAGGGAAAAGACCCTGGATTGAATCCCCAGGACTGGAAAAGAGAGTTTTTAGCTAGCCTAGTGGATATTAGTAGCATAAAAATTTGGTTTTTATTTTGCATTTTCTTCATAAGTAAGCCCTTTTCTGTACTTAACAACATCATTTGGATATTTTTGGGGAACTAACTGATGAAGTCTTTGTCCTTAATTTTTCTCTCTTTGGCTTATCTCCTTTTCACTGATTTGTAGGAATTTTTTAATGTGTCCCAGGTACAAATTTTTTATAGGATATGTGGACCTACTCTTATTTGGTGACTTAACTTTTTCATTCTCTGATTTATTTTGATAAACAAAGTATCTTTTCCATACTTCAATGTATAATTTTCTATTCTAGTTGATACTTTAGTTAGCCTATTGAAGAATTGAACATTTTCTTCCTGTTTCACAGT
>PVIC010008844.1:7088-47233 GCA_004025085.1 Thryonomys swinderianus
ACAGTGCACAGTGGCCTCTCGATAACAGGACTCTTCACAGTCAAGGTTTATTCCAACACTTCCAAACACAGCATCTTGCTTTCTGAGGCAGAGAAGGAAGCTGTGAGCTCCAGAGTACTGTTTGCCAATTTTGTAACTATCACCTATGACTTTAAAAATGACGTCATAGGCTAATACGCAGCACACACACAAAACAGCATGTACCTTGCTGCCACGCATTCCAACACTTACTATTCTGTTGTATTTCTTAAGCTTCTGATGAGAACCTCTGACCTGATGCATTCGTGCAGCCCTGACAATCAGAAGACTTTCGAAGGGTGTTTATCAAGCAGTATTTGCGAGGAGTGTATCAGTGGCCTAGTGCCCCAAAACCACATCACTATTGCATGAAACAAAGCGTGCAACACCTAATAAATAATACGGCCAGTGACTAAGAATGAAACTAGTAATCACTGATACATAACAGATAAGATCAACTACATGTACCAATGAATTCAAGAAACTGTGGAGCTTCAGGGATTTGAAATCCAAGTCCAATTAAAGTTCCCAGGTTGTAGAATATGACAGTAAGCTTATTATATTTTAATTATGTTATGAAAATCTGAGACTTGGCAGCTTCATTTTGTCTTGTCTGAAGAAATCTCATTAATAGCAAGCAACAGTAAGTCTCCACTTAAGGGGAAGTGGCGAAGACCCTGAGTACAAACACCCAGTCAAACACAGCAGCTGGGAGACCAGAAGCAATTACAGCCTAGGGTTCCCATCACTCAGTAACACTCATCTCTTTCCTCTTCATCTAAACCAGCTAAAGCCACTTATGATTTAAACATTGGTTCCTGATGTATGTTTTCCTAAAAAGTTAAAAACACACTTATCCAGTTAACAGGAATTTATCATCTGCTTGCTAGTTATATTTCTCCTTGTAAATCAACAGGTCAGGATGTTAACGAGTATACATTAGTCTCATGGGTTTGAGTTACATGATGCTTTGTGCACTGAATGAACTATCAAGGTTTTGGAAAGCAAAGAACCAGACCTAGAATAAGGCAGCACTTCTGGGATGATGGCACTCAAGAGAACCTCCCTGGGCAGCCAGCCAGCTTGTCTCAAAGAATCCCTCCTTCAACTCTGTCACTTGAACTGTAACAGGTTATTCAGAGGTTGATAAGTGACAAGAAAAATGAAAATGTATTGGTCCTGTAGGGAACAACATTGACTGAGCATTCCTTTAGTCAGGTGGAGTGAAGGAATATTACTGAGGCTTTGTCAAATTTGTTTTCACATGCCACAGCTGGATGTAATTCAATCTTCCACAGACTATAGTTAATATTTTTAAAGAAAGATGAAACAATTTGTGTCATAGAGTCTGATGGCCATACCATGCTTTACTATTTCCAATCAACTGCTGGGTCTGGTTTCCAAAATCATTTATTTATTCCACATATATTTTGTAGCACCCAGATTCATTAGTCACAAAGAAGGTAGATGCACTACCTTCAAAGGGCCCAAAGAAGGACAAATAATTTTAAGTCAAAATGAGAAATGGTTCTATATACAATATAAAGCCATACTTTAGATAGTATCAGTTCAGGGAGATAAACTTGTGTCCCAGCTACTCAAGGAGCTGAGGCGGGAATATCACTTGAAACTACTTGAAGGCCAGTTTAAACATCATACTGAAAACTCATCTTGTCTGCAAAACAAAACAACAACAAAAAAGAAGAATCAATTCAGCTTAGGGAAAAAAAGTAAAAGACGTCAGAGGAGAGGTCTGCGAGGAAGGTTTTAGGAGCAATTGGAGGTCATCAAGCAGACAGACCAGTGGAAAATGATCATGGGAGGAAGAGAATATGACCTGCAGTTTGAGCTACACAGGGAGTTTGACTGGATTGGCTAGGGCAGGTCCCATGAGTTTAAAGGAAACATCACTGTCCTTATGGATATGTTTCACTCATAAGGAAAAGAGCATGATGACTTGCACTTTTTAATGACCTTCTGGCAGAAAGAGCTAAAACATACGTGAAATACCATCATGTTGCTTTGTTTTAGTCTTGTCTTTTCTTGTTTTATTTTCTAAAAAACATGAAATTAAAGCTAACATAAACTCTTACCACAACAAACACAGTCTTGATGATGACCTGTTGTGTTTTCTCTTTTCCAATGACATCTGAAGCAATAAGGAAAAATTTTGATAGGAAAACACTATACATATAGCTACTTTTTTAAACAAATTATTTTCCTCTTTATATTATCATAAAACATTTAACTGTGTGAAAGGGCGCTCATTAGAAGTGCCAATGCATAGCAGCTTTCTACTCTTTGCTACACGATGTACTGGAAGCATAACCTCAGCAGATGTTCAGCTCCCACTTCCACATTTGTGAGGGCCATGCACACTGGAGACCCAGAAAGATGTTGGATGCCAGACATCCAGGCCAGCATCAGGGATCAGGGATGGGCAGTGGATTTCTTGGGAAGGACTGTGAAGCCATCTAGGATGACCACCTCGCGTGGGCCACACAACAGAGGGAAAGGTCTAAGCATGGAGGTGACAGGTCAAAGGCAAGTTTGATGGTTCCAAGCAACAACAAATGAACAGCAGCAGTGACTTTATAAGGCATAAGGATTAAAGATCCATTCTAAGACGAGGATCCAGTAAAATGATTTTCTTCCATAATAGCTGAAAAAGGAGATGTTTCTGCCAAAGGCAGGCGCATTATTTTACAAAAAAAAAAAAAGAAAAATCTTCTTTGAGGGCTGAACCTGTACCTCAGTGATAGAATGCTTGCACGAGGCCCTAGGTTCAATCCTTAGTACTGAAAATAAAAAAAGGTTCCACAATATCAGAAACAAGTATTGCCATGCAAACTTATTTCTAAAATCAAAATTTTAGCTGGGCGTGGTGGCTCACGCCTGTAATCCCAGCACTCGGGAGGCAGAGACAGGAGGATAGCTGAATTCGAGGCTTGCCTGGGCTACATACTGAGCTCAGGGCCAGCCTGAACTACAAAGCAAGACCTTGTCTCAAAAAAAAAAAAAAAGAAAATATTAAAATCAAAATTTTAGAAGACTCAAGAACAAAAGGGAGAAATCAGATTTTTTGAAAATTTTCAAGTTTGAGAATTTCTTTTAATTTTCCATGAGTAATTGATACACATAAAATAAACTCTGAGTAAGATACTACCTATTCTCTTATGATATCAGAACATGATATCCAAACTGCCAATTGTAATTTAAATTATCATATTTTTTTGCTTATAAGTTTGTTTAGGCAAGTCTTGTTCCAGAGAGTTAGTAGTAGTTAATACAGAACTGTGTACATGTCATTTCTCTGAGCTATATACAAACCAAGCATCCCTCCTTCAAAACACTTGGAATAAGAAGTGTTACAGATTCAGGAATTTTCCCAGATTTTGGAATATCATATAAATAATGAGATATCTTGAGGGGTGGGATGCAAATCTCAATATAAAATTCATTTATATTTCACATTTACCTGAAACATATATCCTAAAGACAATTTTGTACAGTGTTTAATATGTTATGCAATATTTTTAGTGTACCTGCATCCTGACTGCATGAAACCTGTGGTCAGGTGGGCTGTCATGCTGGTACTCAAAAAATTTCAGATTATGAAGTATTTTAGATTTCAGATTTTCAGACTGAAGATGCTCAACTTGTAAGCTCTGATTGCCATTAATATATATATAAAATGGATTTAAACAAAAACATTTATATTAAAAATATTTTACATAAAATGTAGTTTTAAATAAGAATGCAGTCACCTAAATTAATGCTTTTGTGGACACTATATCTAATTCATGAGGTAGTAAGCTTCCATTTGCATATTTAGAATGAAAATCATACAGGATAGGACATCAAAGAGCAGATGTTATTACCATACATACACACTAGATAAGACCAACAGAAATGAAAGACTCTTGGAGTTCACAGTCAACACATAATACAAAACTAAATTCACAGATATGAACTAATTTTTGTTCTTTAGGAGTTTTAAATAAAAATATCAGTACTAATAAGTATCATAAGCTGTTTTCACTTTATTTGCATTTTCCTTTCACACTGTTTCTTGCTTTTTCATGATAGTATCACTGCACATTCAATTAGCAGCTAAGCATGTGCTGTTAGCAGAACAATATTACAGCTAGCTTTAAACTTCTAGGGTTTACTTGAGCATGGTGGTACCTGCCTGTTACAGCTCTTGGGAGGCTGAAGCAGGAAGATAACCATGAGTTCATGGCCAGCTCAGGCTATATGGGGAGTTCAAGTTCAGCCTGGACTACATAGCAAGATCTTGCTTCAGAAAAAAAAAGAAATGGGGTGGGGGGGGGAGGAGGGAAGGGAAGGGAAGGGAAGGAGAAAAAAGCTTCAATAGTTCAACAGAAAATACTAGGCTTCACTTTCATTCAAGGTAGTAGCTTCAAAGCAAGTAAAGTACTCTAGAAATTTTTTTAATGGAATTCTTTATTGGTACATATTGTATACAGGTCACAATCACACTCAACATTGGGGAATTTGTACCAGTATATGACACAAGTTAATTTTTTTTTTTTGAGACAGGGTCTCGCTTTGTAGTTCAGGCTGGCCCTGAGCTCACTATAAGCCCAGGCAAGCCTCAAACTCAGCAATTCTCTTGCCTCTGCCTCCTGAGTGCTGGAATTACAGGTGTGAGCCACCACACCCACCTCTCATTTTTACCCATATCCCTACCCACCCACAAACCCCCACTCCCATATACATGTTCTTGCTTTTACTTTCAAATTCATATTTATTCTTTCCCCTCATTATGTTCCCGTACCACATTCCCTTTGAATATTTCCTATTTCACAAAATCTGTCATACTTTCTAGAACTCATTTGCATCTATGGATTCTCATACCAGAGAAAAGATACAGTATTTACATATTTATGACCTATTTATTTTACTTATTAGTGTGTCCTCAAGATGTATCCATTTGCACATAAATGAAAGAAACTTGTCATTCCTAATGGCACAGTAATACTCCATTTAATTTTTTTAAAAAAATCTTCTTTATCCAGTCTCCAGTTGATGGACATCTGGGTTGTTTCCAAGATTGGGCTATCACAAACTGGGCTGCTATGAACATGGGTGTACATATAAATTTATGAACAACAATGGGTGAGCTTCTGGAAACATAGAAATAAGATGCTTCATTGTTGTGCAAATTCCCATGTATATTTGAATCTATTCCTGATTCTATTTAAAAACTGATGCTATTTAAAAACTACAAGTGTTGCATTTTATTCAAAACTTTCTCAGTTTAATGTAAGAAACCCTACCCATTTCTGTCAAAAATGTATATGAAAAGTTGAGGATCAATTTTTTGTTTAAGAACTGATTCCATTAAAATATAACAATAGTAACTTTAACTTATGTGACTTAGGTGAGAAAGAAAAACATAAATATTTATATGCCTCAAGACTTTTTGCAAGAGGTTACTCTAACCTGATTTACAAGATTAACCAGCTAGCAGTTAATTATTAAAAACTGAGGAGCAAAGCCGCCTTATTTAAGAAACAAACAAAAAAGATTCTTCTCCCTAGCAAAAAATTCTAGCATATGTAACTGCTATAAAAAACATTAAAACTCTTAAGTTTTCAGATCAATATTCCTTGAATTTATTAAAGGAAAACTGTCAAGATTACAAAAAAACTTTGCCTTTCTTAGTAGAGATACAAAAACTCAACTTTGTGATGACAAGAATTAAATTAACTGAAATATAAGGACAAATAAATACAAATATTTTCTACCCTTTCTAATATTCTCTTGATGAAGGTCAATGACTAAATCAATGTTTTCCATTTTCTGAAGTCCTTGTGTTAATGCTTTATTTACCAAAAGATTTCATCAAGTAACATCAATTATTTCAACTGTAATTCTAACCAAAGCAGAGTGAAAGAATCTATTTCTGCATTAACCAAGTTTTTTTTCTTTTATCATGAAACTCAATTGAAAAGGGCATAGTATAACAACTATTTTTAGCTATTTTTGATGAGTGAATAAATTTGTATAACCTTTTGAAAAGGCAACCTGAATATACCAAGAGCCGTATAATAATCATCTTATTACATTAAACATTACCCCAAAACCATACACATTTTTTTTTTTTGCTTTTGAGACAGGGTCTCGCGTTGTAGTTCAGGCTGGCCCTGAGCTCACTATGGTGCCCAGGCAAGCCGCTGCAAACTCAGCAATCCTCCTGTCTCTGCCATACACTATTTTTAACCTTAGAGTTTTTGTGGGTCAGGAATTTGGAAGCAGTGTAACTAAATGCCTGCATGATCTCTTATGAGGTTGTAGTCGATATGTTGCCCTGGGCTGAGTTCATCTGAATTCTTGTCTGGGGTCTACAGGAACTGCTTCCAAAAGGACTCACTTACTTGGGGTTTGCACAGCGATCTGAGCGGCTGCTGGGAGAGGTCAACACCAGGATCTCTCCCCGGGGATGCTCCAGCATCCGCTCCACATGTCAGCTGGCTTTCCCAGGGCAAGGGTCCCAAAGGAACACAAGGAATTAATTGCAGGCTTTTTAAGACTCAGGCTCCCAAGTCACACTCCATTACTTCTGCCATCATCTATTCATTAGAAGTGAGTCGCTAAATCCATTTCACACTCAAGAGGAAGTACATTAAGAGCCACAACTTGGAAAGGCTAGCAAATGTATTTTAGAAATACTTCAAAACCACAACAAGCTTCTACTAAAACAGTATAAGGAAAAAAGGGTTATATGAAAAATATACATGGAAAAACATTTAAACATTAAAAAGAATAAATATTCAAATGCTAAAATAAGTTACTTTATCTGTTAGAAATCAAAGTTTATATTACACTCTGTCTTAAATATTTCCACAGAATGGAGCATTCACTTTCCTCTATTTCCAGTTTGAAGGATATGTTTGCACAGCCTGTGTACAATTCTCTTTTAAAATGTGTAAGTAGTACTACCCTTTATTCAAGATTTCCTAACAGTACGATTTCTTTCTATTGTAAAATGATTACATGTGGGATTTTTAAAATTATAAAACCCCACTTCAAAAGACACAGCTAAATGGACATTTCTGGAGAATTTCTACATCCTACTCCTCAGCAGTTGCTACGTTACTCAGAATCCTGTTTCCTTGCTCAGAGAGGACAAGACATGTGCTGTGATAGGCACCTACAAGTTTGGTCTCTTAGTACAAGCAGAGACACAGCTGGTCCTAGAAAGCTGTGGCCTTATAGGCTGGAAACAGGACTCTGCCAATACTGCCTCTGTGAAACCACACTGTAACTTCTGTAACTGCCTTTTCCTAGCCACCTGCTGAGAACAGATCCACAAGGAACCTCCCTCATGAATGGGAAGCAGGGATCTTCTCAGTTAGAACCAACTTCCCTTGTCCTTTCTCCACCCACCCTGTGTAACCAGGCCCCCATCTACACACTTGCACTGTCTGTGCTCACTCTCTGTGCTGTACTTTGCTCTCTGGAATCCTCATAACTAGTTCTGAGCATCCCTCCCCCAGCTAATACCTGCAACATTCTTCAAAGAATCATTTTGAGCTACTCAACCACTTTGGCCATACGTATGGACTGATGAAAGTGCTTGAAGTTCACAGCAAACATTCTCACTCTCATAAATGCACCCATTAACACACACATGCGCACGTGCAACTATGCACATACACATACACAGTGATCCTCAGGCAATGACTGATGGAAGTGGGAATAGAAAACCCAGCTCCATTTTTCAAGCCATGAAAACTGAAATATTACTCTTTCTTGTTATCCCCTCCTATCCTGTCCTATTTCCTTCTCACCCTTTCCAATTTCCCTGGGAAAACTTTCTTAATAAGCTTTTTGCACAAATTCTTCCTTTCAGCATTTCTTCTGAGGAACTGATGAAAACTAGACAGACTTTAGTTGTTTGGAGACCGGTGATGTTAAAAGACCTTGCAAGGAGTATTCCATATGGCAAAGAACTGCCCTGCTGGAAATGGCCGTAACACTCAGACTAAGAAATCATAGCAAAGAAAACCCAAACATACACGATGTTCACCTAGAACCAAAAGAAAATTAAATCCAAACTTTGTATCTAATTGGGGAGGTGTCAACTACAGATATGAAGACAGAGTAAGTAGAGCAAAAGAGGAAGAAAGCAGGAGAGAGTGATGAAGAGAAATCAAGGGAAGTGTATCAGAAAGGGGAGGGTGGCAGCCAAGTCTGCTGCTGCTAAGGTCACGTGAGAAGAACAAACAGCTGGTACTGGACTCACTCACTGGCATCCTCAGAAAATGGGGTGGAACAGTGGGAGCGAAGTCAGCTTGAAGGATGTATGGGTGTAAAGGAAGAGGAAACAGCTTTGTGTTTGCCCTTAGATGGGTACAGAGGAAGACCGGCATTACTGGTGAGGAAGGAGGGGCCAGAAGAAATTATTTAATGAATATATTAATATAATAAGAAAAATGGTCCAATAAAGAAGAAGAAATAGATGGTGCATAAAAGCAGAGTGACAACAGAAAGAACAGGGAGCAGGCAAGAAGGAATGGGATACAGATTTCTCAAACTCTATTTACTTCTCCCCAAGGATCTAGATCATAGAAACAGTAATATCTATCCTCCCCCTCAGTCCACCTCTAATTCTTGCCTAATTTACAAAGAAAATTCCTCCTTTGCTCCACGGCCTTCTGTGGGCTCCATAATAGGACATTGTTCAAACATTTCAAGCAAGAACTTGCTGCAAAGAACACAGGTAGCTGATCAGTGACCCATCCCAGAACACAGAGGTCACTCTCCTCCCAGGCTGCTCCCAAACAACACAGCTCAGCAGAGCTTCTAGCCCTGCAGGACTCCTGCCCAACATAAAAGTTCTTTAATGGACACTCTCTCCCAGTTCCCTGTAAGCCTGACCTTGATCTTGTCTCAGAGCCACACTGCGGCCTGAGGTTCTTCTAGGATCCCACTACTTTCTCTCCTACTCAAATCGGCAGCACAGCCTGAAGCTTTCCCCAACTGCTTCTGTAGGTTCTTCCTATATCTTTCAGATATTCCCAGCAATAAATCTATTACTTTTGTAACTGTCTTGAATTTTTTTTTCTGGAGAATGCAGACTAGTAAAAATTGGCTTCCTTCTGGAGATCCAGAAAATACCCCCAAATTGAGGTCAATTTCAGTTAGCTTGCCAATTTCAGTCTTGATTATACACGTATGGCTCTTTTTCAACCAGACTTGGCATCTTTTGAAATATTAGATCAAGATTTTGTACTTTCAAGAAGTAGATGATTAATTAATTGTTGTTATTATTGATAGTTAGGCTAGTTTCATAAATGATTATTTCAACTTCTGAAAGATCTGGCACTGACTCATATTTATCTGTTCCTGATTGAATAAGTGTATTCAATGGATTGTTATTCTTCTTGCTTGCTATTTTTCAACAAAGAAATCACAGTGCACAGTTGCCAAATGAATAGATTGGAATAATTTCATGATACAAATACAGAGAAGAATGCCACCCAGGCTTTCTATATCAATTGGGTTCTTCATTACAAGCTACAGCTATAGTTAAGCAGTAGGGAATTTATCCACATAAACAAAGTGGAGAAAAGAGAAATGACATAATCAACAGAAGGCCAGAACCAAGCTTAAGAATGGGATGAAAGGACTAAAGTGTCTTCTGAGGGCCATGAAGCAGGAAACTGGACTCAACAGATATTTCGTGATGAGAAAATCCTGGGGAAAACTATGCCACAATTGTTGCAAAAAGTCACTTGTTATCATCACTGATATTTCTGTGCTGGTTGTCCTCAAGGCCAGCAGCTCCACCTGTCTGCATAAGAGCAGCAGGAAAAAGGTGCAGGAACAATAGTTTAAGTGGTAGGAGGACAGGTGTCTCTACTAGCAGTGCCATGGACAAAAGGAAAAAGAAATTCCTTCAAAAGAAATTAAGTAGGTATTATGTAGGTGGTGAGTAGTAGGAAAATACAAAATTTTAAAATATAAATTCTACCACACATTTTTAGACCTAAAACCAACCCTTCTCATTATTTGAAAACCCTGGAAAGTTTGTTGAAAGGAAAAATTAGAGGTTCTCAGCCATGACTGACACAAGAGCCACCTGAGAGGAGCTTCTGCAAACAAAACCCAACTGGATTCAAGAAGAATCTGGATAGTGGTAATCAGTAATCAACATCTTTTAAAGGTCCCCAGGTAATAGGTGATTCTGAGAACAACTGCGTTAGCAGACAGTCTCCTGTACAAAACAGACAAAATGGAGCTGTCCAGTTGGGTAGGGACATGCACTGGTTCCTCTCTTATTCTCAGACAGTCCCTTATCCATTTCTAAAGAATCTTTTAATACTAGCACTTAAGATGGTTTGTAATCATGCAATTGTTGACTCCTCTATTTTTGTCATGCTCCAAATCCCGTCTGTGAGGCTGGCTCATTTTTCAAAAGATTATCAGAATCCTACCAACTCTCTACCTCCTCTGAGGCCATTCTGGTCCAAGCCGCTCTTTTACTTAGATTGTTGCAATAGCTTCAATAATTGATCTTCCTGCTCCTGTCTCACCTCCCTACAATCAGCTCTCGACACAGCACCAGGAGTGACACAAATCAGGTTGTGTTCCACTTCTGCCATGGAATGAAAGAAAGAATAAAGGAAGAGCAGATAAATCAAACAAATGGATGAACAAAGGTTAACACCACTGACCTAAACCACAGCCCTGCAATTACACAAACTATTTACTAACAACAGAACCCAGTTAAGTGATAAATTAAGTCTCTTTAGGTACTAAACTTACAGAATCAAACCAGGTATTTCAAAGATATGTGTATGTATCTTTTCTTATATATGTGTATTTGTATGACTAGAATATTCTACAAACTCTTAAATCATAGTCACATTAGAAATATAATAATGATTACTGAGAATATTACACAGAAACTAGCAGGTATGAATATATCATTTAAAGCCTTTCAAAAAGATGATTATGGCTGGGCGTGGTGGCTCACGCCTGTAATCCCAGCACTTGGGAAGCAGAGACAGGAGGATTGCTGAGTTCAAAGCTTGCCTAGGCTACATAGTGAGCTCAGAGCCAGCCTGAACTACAAAGCGAGACCCTGTCTCAAAAAAAAAAAAGATGATTATGTTTTATACCACTGCTATTTTATTAAGGAATAGTAATATAAAGTTGAAACTATTCACTTAATAAAACCACTGACAATACACAAAAAGATAACAAAATATTTTACCTAGCTTAGAAACACTTTATATAACATTTTTGCAGTTGACTCCTCGCTCTGTGGATTTTAAACTACTATTGAAAGAAATCTGCACTTCCTAGTACCTGTTTATATGAAAGAAATGTGGCCTAAAATTTGTCCCTGCTGATTCACAAAATAGATAATAACAGGGGGGAAAATCCAGCCTTAGCCTTCTTAAAACAGTAGCTTAAATGTTCTGCCTATACAATAGACAATAGAGGACAAAAAATAGGGCTGTACTTCTCTGACACTTTTAGAGCAGAGCAAAGAAATTCCCAGGAAATTCCCAACCCACTGCCACATTTATTCTGAACCAAAGTCAAACTCAGGAAGGAGGTAAATCCTTAAAATCCTCTTAATACATCCTTAAAAATTTATTTCTGTTGAAAAAAATTCATCTAGTTTCCATACTCAAACCTGAGAACAACCCTTTATCATGTAAAGATTGTCCAGTATTATATGAGTTTTGATCAAGTTGGTGGTAAAAACTATTGCAAGCAGCAGTGTTTGTGATAAACTGATTTTAGAATCAGTAGACTTTAGAATAAACCTGTCCATCTAGAATGTTTCTGAGTCTGTTTTGGTCTCACTCCCTAGTGTAAATAATTTTATTCATATAATTGTTACTGGGACACACTGGTGAACCTGCCTTTGCTAATTTCACTCTAATATGGCTGTAAGTAGACAAATCTCTATGCTTCAGTTACACCCCTCACACTCTTAAAGCAGACTCATCTCATGAGGAAACAGCTTTGTTCAGCAGCAAGCTTCAGGCATAGATCTCTCTGAAAGCCAGAAGAGTGACTCATGTTGAGCGGTCATCTTCAAGACATTGAGTCATGAATCAATTTAGAATCAATTCTCTATGAATCAGATGCCCGACTACCTTAATGTAATGAATCATGTTGGTCCAGGAGAATAAAATGGAAAATTAGGAAAGAGTATATCACACTACCACTCAAGTGTGGAGGAAATAGGTATTAGTGAGCTGGATTTCATGACTAAAATGGGCAAAACTGTCCCGTTAGACTTGCTGACAAGGATGTTGCTGTGTAGTAGAAATTCTCTCTGCACCCAGAGTACCTAAATGCATCACCCAAGAGATCTAACCAAACCCTCTTGTGCTTACAGTAATACAGTAATAATGAAAATAATAAACCTGACTTGTACCTTGTAACAACCAAAAACTGTGTTTCTTAAGCACAGGGGGATAGAGCTCAATTTTATTCTGATGAATTTTCTGCTTTACCCAGTGGGATAAAGAAATGATCTCATTTCCTTTAAGTATTAGACTTCCCCATTTCTCCAACTTAATTCTGCCTACATGGTAAAGACTCTATACTCATTCAGCCACTATTTATAAGCATATACTATGTATGATGTACTTTAAGCAACTGTACATAATCTATCCTGCCAGATTTATTATTATATTTCTAGCAAGTCTGTTTGTACCTTTTTCCTTTGATTTAAAGTTATATCTGCAACGGGACTGGAGGGTTAGCTCAGTGGTTCCGGCACCTGCCTCACAAGCCCAAGGTCCTGAGTTCGATCCCCAGTAACCACATACAATGCTGGGCGTGGAGACTCACGCCCACCGGCAATCAATACCACATACCACAGTGCTGGGCGTGGTGACTCACGCCTGTCATCCCTGCACTCGGGAGGCAGAGGCAGGCAGATTGCTGAGTTCGAGGTTTGCCTGATCTACATAGTGAGCTCAGGGCCAGCCTGAACTACAAAGTGAGACCCTGCCTCAAAAAAAAAAAAAAAAAAAAGTTATATCTGCAACAATTCCCTTAAATCTACCCTTAGTGTCTTATGAAGTGACTTTCCCACCACTGAGTTCTCTCTCTTCAGATGAGCTAGAGTACAGCTTTGAACCTTTTTATCAGCGAAATTTTCCTGGGATAAAAATCTATGCAAATCTTCGCCCGGTCTGTTCCAACAATCTATGCTCTTCCAAACAATATTGTTGCCGGGCATGGTGGCTCATGCCTGTAATCCCAACACTTGGGAGGCAGAGACAGGAGGATTGCTGAGTTCAAGGCTTGCCTGGGCTATGTAGTGAGCTTAGAGCCAGCCTGAACTACAAAGTGAGACCCTGTCTCCAAAAAAAAAAAAACAAACCCAAACAATATTGTTGAAAGCTATTAGAGGGAAATACAACCCCTCCCTTACATTTACAGATCACCTGATTTTCTTCCCAGGTGCTTTCGGGAAATATTTGAAGTTTTAAAATATAACAAGATATACTAAATTTGAATGTTTTCGTTAACAAATAATTTCTATGTGCAGATTCACATCTCCCACTTGCCTAAGTAAGTTCTTTCTATTATATATTTGAATGTACTCTCAACACTCAAATGCTCTGGTCTTTTCTGGAAACCTCAATTATCTCTGTTTAATCACTACTCACTATTCTTAAGCTGTTTGTCATTATTTTAAACTTTGTTCTTTTTCTCTCCCTCCTGAAGAGAATGTTCTCCATTTTTCTGCTTCTGAGTCTTTTCATCGGCTCCTCTAGTTTTCCTTCTATTCATTCCAGAATAATGCAAGACGTATGCTTCCTTATTGTTTCCTCCACAGACTAAAAGGCTGGGTTCACTTACTTCTAACTGTCCTTGGAATGCGCCTCCCAGATTAGGATCCAAGTTTGCTTCCTGTAAATGTCTATTTCCCGTCCAGCCCGAGGTAGCTGGTGTGCAGGGAGCCAGGGGCTTTCCTAGCAGAGAAACAACAGCGCACAGGTTCTTCCCAGCGTCACAAAGCTGCACTAAGAAGCTTCCTGCCCCTGCCTGTTGTCTGCCGAGCCTTCTCACCGCATCACAGCTGTACCTCTACCTACCCTTTCTTGGTCTTCTGCCAGCCGAATCAGGCCCAAGCCTTACCCCTCTGCTGGATGCCATCTGTGTAGTCGCTGTGTGGAACCAACCACCTGCCAGTGATGCTAACTTCAGCTGTCTGGGCGGCAGGGGTGGGTTAGAAGTCTCAGCCTGTGTCCTCTCTGGCCTGCCACCCACTCTCTACATTTTTAGGCATTTTAGACAGACTGGGGTGTTAATAAGTCTCTCAAGTTCTCCTCCACGGACTGCATACAAATGCAGCTCCCCTTGTCAGGCTGTTGATGTCTCCTGTCAGAGGAGGGGACAGCCCTCACCAGCCCTGGGAATTCCCCTTGCCACTGACCAAAGCCACTTTGTGCTGCAAAATCAAATCTGCCATTATGCATTGTAATCTGCTCTGTTAAAAAAAAAAACACCTATTATCACCAGAGAACATAAGACTCGAGCCTCACCTTGCAGTAGTGTTGGTATACTCTTTCAGTACACGTGGATGGCCTCCCCTCAGAACATGTGACGAAGCTCAGAAGATATCACACCTCTTTCCCTGCCAACCCAATCCTCTGACTTCCCAATCTTCTCACCTCACTAATAACATGCCCAAGTTTAGAGTAGCACAAAACACATGCTCAGGTTCACCTTTGCCAATGTGCAAAACCACAGACAAGTCTCTGAAATAAAACTGTCACTTTAGGGTTTGCCAAGGGCCTGCCACAGGGACTATTTTGCTTGTCCTTCACAATATCCATATGCAAGAGAGAACGTGGTCAGTTCTCTCTCAGGATGGTGGGCAAGTGCATGGCAGCTATCCAGCTGCATTCCTACCAGCATCCTTCGTCCCACACATCCTCCCACAAGTTCCCATTACTTCAGTCTCCCCACCTCCACAGACCCTGCTAATGTTTCCAGTCTGCTCCCCACTTGCTTGCTTAGCCCTGCAGGCTCTCTGTTGCTGATCCCTCCCTTTGGGTAACTGGACAAGGACTGGGCATGTGAGACTTCCCCTGCTCCCCGCCCTGCCCTGCCCTGCCCACCACCCCTGGTTCCAGACACACTTTGCTCTGTGTCCTCTGCTGTGAACCAACACCTCTCACTCCCAGGCCAAGTCTGGAAACAAGCAGAGCCATGGAATGCCCAGTTACCTAGGAGACAATGAAAAATATAGATGAAGAAACAAGGCCCTAGAAGACAAAGTATGTACCACAGAAATGGGGATATGGGATGTGCCAGGCCAGGAAGACCAAACCTGAACTACAACAAAGTCATGTAAGAGCGTGACCTTGGACAAGTACTTCAACCTTTTCAAGTCTCTATTTCTAAATTGTAAAAGTGCTCTGATGATATTACCTTTCCTTGCCAAAGGTCTTTTGCAAATATTGAATGAGATGGGTGTAAGTTAAATGCTAAACATAATGCTTAGGACCTAGTGAGCTCTCATATATATTAACTATCACTAGTACTATTATAAGGTTAGAGTATAAGCAAGTGGCAGCCAAGAATTGGATCCCTCCTTACCTCTTCATTTCATTTTTAACAGCACATAATTATGGAAAGCAATACATACTGGAAGTAGAAGTGGTTACTAGTTTTTGACAAAATGTAGAAAAGGTTGATTAATAGTTAACAGTTTAGAAAAAGGCTACTTGCCCTAGATAACAATACTAGTAATACTTAGCAATTATAATCAGACTATTTTATCAGACTTTTCTGACAAGGAGCTTTAACAGAAATACCACTAATGGTAGGCGAAATGAAACACATTATGTTGATCTTTATTATCATAAACAAACACACCTTATTAAATCCAGTGACTTTCTCTGTGGATTCACAATAGCATACTGCTTGCTAAAAGTATTCTAGGTAGGATTTTCCCCTCTTGCAGCTAAGTTCTGGAATTACAGCAAAGAGTCCCCCTGTGCAATTTTGCAAGAGCTTCCTAGAAAGCAGAGTGTAGGCTAACTAGCCAATAGTATTTGTGATGACCTTCTACATAAGGGCTGCTTCAGGGTCTTCCCTATAGTAACACCCCAGTAGAGCACACAGTTCAAAGACAGGCTTGCAAAGCAGCTCACAGCACGTAGACCAAGGTTCACTGGGTAATTAATTATGTGCACTCCAGTGGAACTGTCTGAGCACCTCCAGTCTTTCTCAATGACATATCTGGAGTGTTCAATTTTATTAGATGGGCGAATTGGCCAGAGTGTTTATTGTGGGCCATGGTCTTTATGGATTCTGACAGATTATCTTTTGAGAGTTCTCAGCAGATGCACACTCAGGAAAGGAGATGTGTTTTTGCTCAGATGATAGGCTTATCTCACATTTCTCAAGGTTTTAAGGCACTCTTCCAGATTCTCTGAGAAGGAAACAAACTCATGGAGCCAGTAGAGCTCTGAATGAATCCAGATGAGCTATTAAGAAAATGAAAGAAAGAGAAAGAGAGAGAGAGACAGAGACAGAGACAGAGACAGAGACAGCTAGCTCAGTTACAGCTCCTCCAGGTTTACCAGTCATAGTTGTACTTCCCTGTTCCAAGGTTCAGCTGCGTATAATTTTATCCTGCTCCTTCTGACAATGTTCCTGAAAAGATGTAAAGTCCATGGCAAATTGAACATTAGGCAAACAAACTAATCTAGATGAGAGAATAACTACTGTGGTCCAGGGACTGCGATAAACACTTCATGTTTATGAGCTCATTTGATTCTTATTACAACCCTGTCATATGGGTGCTATCCTATCCCACTTAAAGACGAGAAAACTAAGACTCAAGATGAATAAATAATTTGCTCAAGTCCAAACTTCTTGAGAAGAAGGACTTTATTAGATGCCCTAACTCTAGAATCTAAGCTGTCTGCTAACCCAGACTCAAGGACACCCCCTATTTTGTCCTGACTCCCAAACATGCCAAAACAAATCCTATACCAGGATTTCTGCCAGCCTTCTGCCTCAGCTTGTAACAGTCTTCTTGGGGATGGTTTCTTTTTGTCATTCACAGCTCAGTGTGAAAACTTTACTTGGCGAAAGCTTCTCTGTCACAGCATCTCAAGCAAAAATAAGAAAGCTGGCTGAGAACATCTCCCAGACCTCTCTAGCCTACTCTGTGCAAGGACAAAATCTGTCCCCCACACAGGAATGATAAACATCCAAGAGCAGGCTTTCAAGATTTATTAGTTTAAGGTGTCACTGGTATTCTCAAGAACCAAGTAAGTGCCCTCTAACATCATGCTATCCACAGAGTAAACACACGTTATTAAATGCAGTGGCTTTCTCTGTGGATTCACAGTAACACGCTACTAAAAATATTTGGGATAGAATCTTTCCCACTTTCAAGTTTGTTCTGAGATTACTATACAATTAGTGCTCTATGCAATTAACACGCAATTTTGCAGTGGCTTCCTAGGAAGCTTAGTGTGGGCTAAAGAGGTGGTATTGTTTGTGATGGCCTCTAAGTAAGTGCTACTTCTGGGTCTTTCCTGCACTAACAATTCCTAGTAGAGTGCTTGGACCAGAGTCAGGCTTGCAAGGCACCTCACACCACACATGTCAAGGTTCATCAGGTAATTAATTACACGTGCTCCGGTGGAACTGTCTTAGCACTTTGAGTCTGACTTCCTCTCCTGGGTGCTTGCCTCCTGGCCCAGAGCCAGCTGCTAGGACTAACTGGGACTGCTTGTTTCCTTGTTCATCTCTACTGAAACAGACCAGCTCTTTCTATCAAGAGCAGAAAACATCACAGATATTTCCAGAAAATACCTGCATCTCTCATCTCATGTGCCCTTTCCCGGCCGATCGCTACTGACAGGAAAATATGATGTGCTGATTGATTAGATACTGATTTTTTTTAGACTAACCACTGATGAAGAAGATAGTCTTATTGTGACTGACATTAATCAGTCAAGTGTTGAAGCTAGTCACTCATGTGTCCCTGAGACACATACACAAAGTGGTTTGTTTAGAAAGGAACAGTGGAAACATCACTGCCTTTATGCCATGAAGCCTCTGCCGAATTTAAGGATATCTGAAGATTTCCCTAGGTCTTTGACAACCTTATTTTAATAGGGAAACAACTACAGCTTCTCATGATTCCCCTACCTCCATTTAGTCAGTGTCTCACATCCTGGTTTTATTTACCTAATAGCATTTATCACTCTCCACTATACATTTATTGATTATTTATTATATTAGTCTGTTTTCTCCACTAGGAAACAAGCTCTAAAAGAATAAAGACTTTTTTCTGTCTAATGTTCCACTGTAACCCTCAGCTGTAAAGTAAAACCTAGAACACAGAAGATGCTAAATGAATGTTTGGCGAGTGGATACATGAAATCAAAGAATGATGGCTTGTGCTACCCAAATCCAGGCCACGATGAGAGAAAGAAGTGTTGAGAACACTGCTGAGGGTGGAGCTGGAGGCTTCCCTTCAGTCCCTGGCAGTTCTGAGAGCAAGAGCCTGGAACCGGGCTAAACAAAGAAAGGCTGCACCCAGGTCCTCTGGGTCCCGCACTGAGGTCCAGGTAAGGTACAGCCAGCCGATCTCACTCCTGTTAGATGTGTCTGGTGGGTAGTGCAAGCTGGGAGTGGTCTTTTCTCTTCGGAAAGGAGGCAGATATTTACAAGGCAGGGCAGCTATACCAGGGAAACAGTTCTGAGGCAGTGAGAACCTATCCAAGACTGGTATGCAAGTACCCTAAGCAGATACCTAGACCACTGTTTTCCTTAAAATGCTAGTTTTTGCCCAGATGAAGTACCAGAAAAATACAAGCTAGAGAAACTGAACACCATGCATACACTGAAGGTTTAACAGACTAATTACACTGAACATTCAAAGCTAAATACAGTGACTAACCTGGGTAGAATGATCACATGCAAAAATGAGCTAACTGGGATTTCTGAACCCATACAGATGCACTGATCGCTTTGGGAACCTGGTGCTCTCAACAGCAGCAGTGACCCCCAGATCTCTACAAAGGGAACATTAGGGATGGAGACCTGGTTGGAAGTAGGGAGTAGAAGTATTGTGAAACCAATCATTGTTACACAGATAACATATGTCTTAGGAGCCAGATCTGCCCCACTCAGTGACCACTCTAGAATTCTGATGGCCTTACACAAATGTGAAGCCTGATTCAAGGCATACTTCCTTCACTCTGTTATTATTCTGAATACAATGCTTTCCTTGTGTATACTTAATTCCCCTGGCCCCAGCACTTTGTAGAACATAGCTCTCCAGCTTTAGAAGTAGAAGAACTGGTGTCACCATGGGAATGGAAAGCAGATAACTCTCTTCTTAAAAGGTGGTGTGTATGCAGTTGAAGAAGGGCTGTAAAGAATACTAATTAGTACAACCCTGGCAGTGTAGGAGGTAGGTAAATTCTAGGCTGGAGCTTCTCTTCCCACGCTTCCTAGCAGACCTGTGCAGTCTGTTTCTACCCACACAGCTTGGATGGGCCATACATCTCTTGTACTTTTCAAGCAGATCCATTATCATTATAGTTTGCTAGTATTTTGTCCAATATTTAACATACTATCTTTCTTTTAGTTTTCCCATCTACTGACAGCTTGAATCTTTTCTGTATATATTTTCAAGGTACTATAATGGAATTTTGGAGAAAACAGATTAGACACTGCTGGTCTGCTATGATATGACCCATCAGTATGTATATATAACTTTGTATTAAAATGCAATAAACTGGGTGTGGTGGCTCATGCCTGTAATCTGAACACTCAGGAGGCAGAGGCAGGACTGTTGAGTTTGAGGCTTGCCTGAGCTACACAGTGAGCTCAGGGCTAGCCTGAACTACAAAGCAAGAACCTGTCTCAAAAAAAAAAAAATGCAATGAACAGCAAAATTATTATTATAAATGAAATATTTTTATGACTGTGAAAGAGAGAATTTTTACCTAGTGGGAATTCCAGGAGAGTAGAACAATTGAACAAATTGTTTTCTTGACTGTCAACTTCAGCTTGTTGTAAGGAAAAGCCATTAGCAAGGTCCCTTTTTAACAGTGTGCTATCGATTAGTTCCCAAGGAAATTTGCTACCTCTGCAATGTGGGTCAGACTTACAATTTATAAATGATCACTGATACTTTTTCCCTCTAAAATAACAAATGTTTTAGTCAAGGGCAATGCATTCTAATTTTACCTCATAGATTTCAAGAGTATCTCAATGTCTCATTTTCATGAAGATAAAAATTGTACAAGAGTGTGAGAAACACAACTAGAAAGAATAGGTTTACAGAGTCAATGACAGTCTTGTTTTATACCCATTTAACTTAATCAGTTAAAATTTTACAGGAAAATATTTATATTCTCTTTCCCTTCACCTATCCCATAGCAAATTCTCTATAAAACATATATTTATTATCAGCCCTTGAGAAATAAGATATATATATACAAACAATATATATATATGAGCCATATATATATACTTTACTTTTAAAGAAGAAAAACTGTTATTAATTTTTTAAACATTGAATTTTCTCTTATGTCTACCAGTAAAAATTTTATTCATGCTTTAAGACACTTCTCTTCATAAGAAGCTTGTTCTACTGATCTAAGCAGAAATTCTCTTTTCTTATGTGGAATTCCCCCTCTTTAGAATCATGTTTCCATATACTGTGCCTATATTGAGGGTGACTTCAAGAATATATAAAGAAAACGAATGGGTTTACTATCAAACCAATATGTGACAGACAAAAAAATGGAGATAGAGAAATACTTTAAAGAGAATTAAGTGAGACAATGGCTTTGAAGTACATGGAACTGTTCCTGGCACATCATAAGCCCTAAATAAACACTACTGACAGCAACTATTGATTGTATTATTGGAATTAAATAACACAGATTGCTCTTAGAGAATACTACTTCATTGAAGTAGAAAATAATGAGTCTATCAGTTGGAGGTTTGTCTAACCTTGAAAGTGGAGAGAAGAGAAAATGCTAGAGGCAAGTATCAGCTGTGTAGGAAAGGGGATATCTTTGCCTAGGACACACATAATCTGACCATGGACAGGTCTACCCTATTTTGTGAAGAAGCTGATACTTGTTAATTCCACTCTTTTCCCTCTTTCTCATGCCATGCTCATTGGTCAGAATTATAAATTGGCTTTCTCATATGAGAAATGAGATGCTACATGCAAAGTGGACTGCTATATGAAGACATTTTGTAAAATACTACATTAACTGATGCCTAAATGATAACTTGACATTCAGCATTGGGCATATGTGGATAGAAAATAACTTGGAAGTCCTGTTGGAACTCTGGAACATTTTACCTCCTATACTACTGATGATAACCCTTTTAGGGCTTTCCATGATACAAAATAGCCTGCTATGGCACACATGCCACAGGTTCACCACCACTCTCCTATACATTAATAAATTAGTATTTTACCTCATGCTCTACAAGTTTGGTTGTTTTAAACTGTGCTCAGAAAGTGAACCAAGTTTGTGTGCCAACAAACTGTTTATGAGCCTTCTCTTCTGGCTAGAGGGAATTCACCAATGCACACTGCAGAGAGGGCAACACTTCTTCCCATTGCCATACTCTACACCTGTTCCATAAATTCAGCTGCCTAAAGGCCATTGCTTTTTAATTTATATTGAAACCATATATATACTAGATCATATTGAATGTTAAATGCCATAAGAACAGAAGTCATTTGTGTCTTCCATCACTGATGTTTTTAAAAGTATTAATGTATATTTTTATGTTCTTAACAGCATGCAAATCTGGGTAAATACTTGTAGGAAAGATTAAGCAATGTTTATCAAGACTTAGTAGTGTGCATCCTTTTACCAGTTCTACAACTCAAAATCTAGAAAAAAACTTCTAAGTATGTACAAGTAGATGCATATAAGACTGCATGTGATATAATCATGAAAAAGATATTAAACAATCTACATCTCTACCAATAGAATATAGATATAATAGACATATAAACATAATATATAATGACTTTAATATAGATTGGATAATCAGTATATACATTTTATTGAATACTAATCCGCAATTTTAAAGAAGTACTGTTCTGACATGGAAAGATTTGTAACCCATATTGTTGAGATGGAGGAGCAACTGTTTGTATGAACAAAACAAAACATTTTTAAGAAAATTAGGATATTATATGTATTCTCCAAGGACAATTTACACACACATAGATGTAAAAAAGTTTGAATCCATTATATTCCAGATTGATAATGTTGGATAGTATCATGGAGGGTAAAATTTACATATGAATTTGGAATTACAGATTTATTTTTATGCTTAAACTTTTTTTTTTTTGAGACAGGGCCTCACTTTGTAGTTCAGGCTGGCCCTGAGCTCACTATGCAGCCAAGGCAAGCCTTGAACTCAGCAATCCTCCTGTCTCTGCCTCCTGAGTGCTGGAATTACAGGCGTGAGCCACCACGCCCGCCACTGTGGTATGTGGTATTGATTGCTGGTGGGCGTGAGCCACCACGCCCAGCACTGTACCGGGATTGAACTCTGGATCTTGTGCTTGTGAGGCAGGCGCCAGAAACACTGAGCTAAATCTCCGGCCCTATGCTTGAACTTTTAAACAACCAGATGTATATCTTAATTATATGTTTATAACTCAATTTTTAAAGGAAAAACTCAAAACTATGACATAATAAAAGACAAGACTTAAAGGGGTAGATATAACAGGCCCAGATTAAAAAAAATAATAGTCTCAATTGAAAAAGATGTCAATGCCACAATAATTTATAAAATTAAAGTAACCAATACCATAGTATTTTTGAAACATAATAATTTATGAAAAATGAAAACTGCTTCAAGACAAATAATGAAATATTGTATATAAATTATTATAATGTTCTATAAAATAACATTAAAGCATAATAAAAGAAGAAGAATACATGATCATCCTTTTCAAAACATCAAAATATTTAGGGAAAAAATTCTCTACCAATATAGGAAATGTACATATGAAATTTTATTAGTATGAAAAGATTTTAAATTTGTTAATAATTCTATTTAAGTTCAAATCAACATTACACAATAAAATTAACATTTGCCTAATTGAATAATTGTCTTTACTCTCTGTAGAAGCTTAACATGCATACACAAAGTTGCATAGATCATAAGTAGATACCTCCAAGAAATGTAATAAGGAAATTTATGTTAAGAAACAGAATATAACTATCACTTAAACATTTCTCCTTTTTCTAACCACTGTTTCCTTTAGTGTCCCTAATTAATCACTACTTGGATGTTTAACAGCATAATTTAACTTTGTCATTTAAAACTTTATAGAGTAGATATCACATAGAATATTTTGTCTTTATTCATTTAACATTGTTTCTGAGTTGTGTGTATGTTATTTCATGGCTGAATAGTATTCCACTATATTCACATTGCTATACAGTGAATGGTTGCACCTCCAAAATCATGTGTTGAAATTCTAATCCCCAAAGTTATAGTATTTTAAAGGTGTGATACTAGGAAAGTGATTAGGTCATGGGGTGGAACCATGATAAATGAGATTAGTTCCCTCACAGAAGATATCTCAGAGAACTCCCTCACCCCCTGAGCCATAATGAGGATACAGTGAGTGCATCTATACACAAGCAAATGAGGCCTTTAAGACACAACTCTCCCTTTGACATTGAACTTTACAGTTTCCTGTGAAAGACAAATGTCCTTAAAGTCACCTAATCTAGGTACTTTTGTTACATGAGTCCAAACAGACTATATCACTTACCCACCCATTTTACTGTTGATGTATTATGATCAGTAAAGAAAGACACTGTTGAACACTGGGCTAAGTTGCATGTACTTCAGCCACTCTGGAAAATGGCTTGGCCTTACCTGTCAAATTAAAAAAACATTCCTTTCAACCCAGGAATTTTTCTCCAAGTATACACCTTTAAAAAATGCTTACCAAAATCCTTCTGATATGCCCGCACAAATCTTTGTGTGGACATGTTTTAATTTTTCTTGGGCAGAGATTCCTTTGTGGAGAAGTGGAATTATTGAGCTGTTGGTAAATTTATATTTATATTAATAGCTTTAAAATAAAACCAAAATAACCTATACCATAACTTTTTTATACCTGGTCATCCTCAAGTAATTATTATGAGTATTTTACTATTAAGTGCAAACTGGTAAAACTAGCTTTTGTTATATACTTGGAGTTTCAACTTATTAAGATAAAGAATGTCCTTGAAGTTCATATTTCAAATATTGAGAAGTAACTTCTATAGGCATATAGGTTTTTTCTTTATGCTCAATTTGTGTTGTGATTAAAAGTATCATTAAAATTAAGATGTTCTCTTTAGCCCACTTGGCACATGGAGTTATTTCTCTTTTTTAAAATTATCTTCTGTAAAATAGGAGGTTTAAAAATCAAAGCATGAATATCTTTCTTTGTTACTTTAGTTGCTGGCATTTTTAATTCATTTTAACAGTGACCTTATATTTTTAAAGTTAATGAAATGGATTTCAGGTTCAGTTAGAAGTAATTTAAGATGACAATTCAATCATTATTGAAGCTATTTATTAAATGGAAAAGTCACTGTAATACTCGAGCTCATAATGAAATAAAACCTTATGTCCAAGAGATGCTTGGCCTGTGAGTTGGACAGTATGAGGCTCTGGTAACAAAGTAGGACAGTAAGAGGATTCAAAGTAGCAGACCTGCCCTTGGTACCATTTCCAGCAGACTCAGGTTTAATATTTTGATTCATTACTAGTCATGATTTTCTTTCACTGTCACAAACTACACAAAGCACTTAGTCTCACAGCCTCTCCAATAGATTCTAAAAACAAATATATATCTATTTATGTCATTCATCAGAAACACATATAATGTGTATATATTAATTGCCATGTTTATTATAATAACTAAAATAGAACTGATATAATAGTGGATACAGATTGATTTTTTTAAAAACTGAATTCTTTTTTTTTTTTTTTTTTGAGATAGGGTCTCGCTTTGTAGTTCAGGCTGGCTCTGAGCTCACTATGTAGTCCAGGCAAGCCTCGAACTCAGCAATCCACCTGTCTCTGCCTCCCGAGTGCTGGGCTTATAGGCGTGAGCCACCACGCTCCGCACTGTGGTATGTGGTATTGATTGCTGGTGGGCGTGAGTCTCCATACCTAGTATTGTATGTGGTTACCGGAGATTGAACTCAGGACCTTGTGCTTGCGAGGCAGGCACCAGAACCACTGAGCTAAACCTCCCGCCCAAAACTGAATTCTTTATGGGTACGTTTTATATAGAGTTCACAATCACACTCAACACTGGGGAATTTGTACCAGTATATGACACAAGTTAATTCTCATTTTTACTCATATCCCTACCCACCCCACAATCCGCCACCCCCTATATACATGTTTTTGCTTTTTCTTTCCAAATCATATTTATTCTTTCCCCTCATTACTTTCCCCTATCACATTCCCTTAGAATATTTCCTATTTCACAAAATCTATCATACATTCTAGAACTCATTCACATCTACAGGTTCTCATACCAGAGAAAAGATACGGTATTTACAGATCTATAATCTATTTATTTCACTTACTAGTGTATCCTCAAGGTGTGTATCCATTTGCACATAAATGAATGAAACCTGTCATTCTTTATTGTAGAGTAATACTCAATTTTATTTTTAAAAACCACACATCTTCTTTATCCAGCCTCCAGTTGATGGGCACCTGGGTTGTTTCCAAGATTGGGCTATCACAAAATGAGCTGTATAATTCACACAATGATATACTATTCAGCAGTGAAAAGCAATGAGGTACTGATAAATACTAAAATGTGAATGAGCATTAAAAAAATTGTTCTATAAATCAAACAGAATGTTAAAATATCACATTATCAGGCCAGAGATTTAGCTCAGTGGTTCAGGTGCCTGCCTAGCAAGCAAAAGGTTCCTGGTTCAATTTCCCACAACCACATACAACAATATCAGGTGTGCTGACTCACACCCACCAGCAGTCAGTACCACACTGATGGGCATGGTGGCTCACGCCTGTAATCCCAGGACTCAGGAGACAGAGACAGGAGGATTGCTGAGTTCAAGCCTAGCCTGGGCCACATAGTGAGCTCAGGACCAGCCTGAATTATAAAGTGAAACCCTGTCTCAAAAAAAAAAAAAAAGTCACATTGTCTCTCATGTGAGAAACTGAAAGCATAAATAAGGATCAAAATGGATGATAGACCCTGGGAATAGGAAGAAAATGTTCAAATGGGAAGGAGAATGAGCAAAAGGGAGAGGAGTAAGGAAGGAAGGGAAAAGGAAAAATGAGAATAGAAGGAAAAAAGTAAACAAAGCTTTTATAAATAAGGAAGGGATGAAGTGTTGAAGGGAGGAAAGGGAAATCAGGGAAAAAGAAGAATCAAGATCTATTATGTACAGGTACAAATTTCCAATGATGAACATGATCTTTATTTGTATCAAAAGTGTACCAATAAAATTAATTTTTTAAAAAAAGTACGCTAAGTAAGAGGAACTATACATAAATTATCACATGCCGCATGATTCTAAGTATGTGAAATGCCCAGAAAGTACAAATTTAGAAAGACAGAAAGTAAACTAATATTCTCCTGGGGCTGAAGATGGGAATGGGAAGTGACTGCTCACAGGCACTAGTTTCTTACTGATGTGATGAGAATGCCCTAAAATTAGAAAGTGGTGATGGTTGCATACGCCTGCAAATACACTGAAAATCGCTGAATTATTCACTTAAACTGGGTGAAGCTTATGGTATGCAAATTATGCTTCCAAAAAGCTGTTTAAAAAAAGAAGATTGAATTTTGAAAATGAGCAGGGCTATTGAGAATTAGATATAGCTTGAAATCAGTACACATGATTCGTGTTTGTCTTCTTAAAAGTTCTAATGTGGGGCCGGAGATTTAGCTCAGTGGTTCTGGTGCCTGCCTCGCAACTGCAAGGCCCTGAGTTCGATCTCCAGTAATCCCATACAATGCTGGGCATAGTGACTCACGCCCACCAGCAATCAATACCACATACCACAGTGCAGGGCATGGTGGCTCATGCCTGTAATCCCAGCATTCAGGAGGCAGAGACAGGAGGATTGCTGAGTTCCAGGCTTGCCTGGGCTACATAGTGAGCTCAGGGCCAGCCTGAACTACAAAGCAAGACCTTGTCTCAAAAAAAATAAAAAGTTCTAATGTGGCATCATCTGCACTTTAGAAATTAAAAAATATTGCCAGACATGGTGGCTCACGCCTGTAATCCCAGCACTCGGGAGGCAGAGACAGGAGGATTGCTGAGTTTGCGGCGGCTTGCCTGGGCACCATAATGAGCTCAGGGCCAGCCTGAACTACAAAGTGAGACCCTGTCTCAAAAAGCAATAAAAAAAAATTTAAAAACACTACACAAAAAAGAAAACATGATATAAAATGTAAAAACATTCCATTAGCTAATGTAACAGGTAATCCAGGAAGAATTTACAAATTAACATAATTTTTAAAAATATTTATCTATGAGAAGCAGAAATGTTTGTGAAGATTTATTTTTAATTTACCTCCCTCTTCACCTTAAAAAAATTCCTTCACTCTCTAGGAAACAGAAAATTCATCTAAACATAAGCCAGATCACATCACTAGTGCAAAAGGGTCCAGCAATGAGAATCCACACCTCACTCTGCAGGCCCAGCTGAATGGCTCGTTATGCTCTCACCTCTGCTGTGGGCAAGGTTCACACATTTCTCCTCTTTACATGACCTCTAGGTCCACTGGGCTTGCTGCTGCCCTTCCAAAGCCTCAAGTTTGTTCCAGCTCAGGGCCTTCACATTGGCTGTGCCTTGAAAGGCAGCAAAGCACAGTGGTTAAGTGTATAGATTCTAACTCATGCTGCCTATCTTGCTGCATGTATTTACAGGTAGCTGGGTAGGTTAGATGAGTTAACTTAATTTCCCTGTGCTCCAGTTTCCTCTTCTGTAACAGAAAAATAATTTCTGTGCTTACACTGAAGAGTGGTTAGAGGATTAAATGAATCATGTTTCTGAAGTGATTAGAAGAGCTTCTACATAAAAACTTTTAAAAGCATCTGCTTGAAATAGTCTTAACTCAGCTCTTTTAGATAGAGGCCTCCTATCATTCAGAACTCTGTTCAACTGTCCTCACCTCAGCCTCCTCATTCAGTATTTCCCAATCCCACTCATTCATTGTGTCCTCACGTAAGCCTTGCTTTGGGTCAGGTATTGTGGGCAATGCTAAACATATGTCATGGAGGCCACGAAGATTTTCACCCTAATGGAGTTTGTTTTCTAGTGGGGTGCAGCACATGGCAACTAGTAATCGCTGAAAATAGACCAGCCATCCTTGTGGAAGAAAAAAAACAGAGAGCAGAGGTAGAGGGTGGAGAGTGCAGGCATGGGGGTCACCACAGGTGCTCTATAAGGGTGGGTGGTGGGCAACTGAGAGTTGAAAGAGGTGAAGGAGTCAGAGGTAATAGGAGAGCAGCATTCTGCACAGTGCAGATGGTCAGAGAGGAGGCCTTGGGCCCTTTGGGCCATGCAGACATCCAGAAGCCACTGGGAAGCAGGGGAAAGAAGAAGAAAGGGCAGTGGCACAGTACGTCGGTCTTCTGGAGCCACTTCCGGGCTTTGCCTTTTTATCTCAGTGACTTGAAAGAGGGAGTGGCAGATGCCTCTAAGAAAGCTCCCGGTTACCCTCGACTCCTGACCCACAGAAATAGTGAGACAACAGAGGTATGTTCTTTCCCTTCTAGTTATAGGGATTTGTTACCAGCAATAGAAAGTGAAAAGCAGCCTCCTGAGCAGAGGGCTGCTGGGAACCACAACATGCTTTAGGAGGATCGCTCTGGATGCTGCATGGAGAATGGTTTGGGGAGGGCAAGCATTAGATGCCGTAGTACAGCAAGAAACTGGGCAATAATTCAGCAAAGAAGGGAGCGATTCTGACCTAGGCCTGAGGCCATAAGAAGCAGTTAGATTTTCTCTTCTCCAGAGCACTTCTATGCAACATTTTCATTCTCTGTCATTTATTTTCTATAACTTACTTCCCTTCTGCAGCCTACTGCTGCAAGAATGAGAGTCCCAGCTCAATGATGTCATCACCTGCTTAGCAAGTGCAAAATCCTAAGTTGATCCCCACTTCCACAAAAAAAATTAAAATTTAAAAGAAAAGAATGAGAATCCTATGAGGACAGGTGCCTTGCCTATCTTGTGCACAACTTAACCACTATGTCTGAGCCACACAGTGGTGCTAAACACCTGTCTGTGGAGTGAGTGAATAAAAGAAGGAGTGAATGAGTAAATTGGAGGAAAAATACACATTTAAAAGATGTTTTTTTCACAAAATGGAGTATTACTAGGCCATAACGAATGATAAATTAGAGATATTTAAAGCTAAATGGATGCACCTCAAGGGCATACTCAAGTGAAATAAATAGGACACAGATATCTAAATACCATATCATTTCTCTAGTATGAAAAACTGAAGGTAAAAGTGAGGTCCAGAATCTATGATAGATATTGTGAAATAGGAAGAAAATGTTCAAAGGGAAATGGGGGGGGGCAAAAAAAGGAAGGAAAGAATGCGATGGTAAAGTAGAAACAAAGCTTATACATATGGGAGGTAGGGGTTGGAAGGAGGACCAAGGAATGGGAAAAAATGAGAATCAAGATACATCATGTAAGGGTACAAATTCTCCATGATGAATATGATCATGATGTATTCCTAAATGCACTAATACACTCAATAAAGAGAAAAACCCACTTTCTATTCTTTATGCAATGTACATATGATTTTAATATAAGATAAATAAGGCATTTCAGAATAATGGAAAGGCTTTATTTTTGTTTCTGAGGTAGCTCACAACTCAGAAAAAAATTAGATGCTTATTTTTAATATATGCTGAAATAGATAGCAGATAGTTTAATACAAAAATCCTAAAATAATAACAGCTAAAATAACTTTAATTATTTCAATGTGTAAAAAAAAATCCCCAAGGGCAGAAAGTACTTTTAAAAGATAGGTTTGATAACTTGAAAATTCTTTACTTCTATATAGCTGAATCACTAAAAACAAAACTAAGGCCTCAATGAAAACTGAAACAAACATACAACAAATGTTACTACATATGAGACAGTGGATAATATTCTTTACACATAAAAGATACACCCCAAAAAAGGAGTAAAACATGAAAAACTTGGCTAGAAAGAATTACACACAAATGTTCAATAAACAGAAGTGTTTAACTTACTAGAGATTAAATAGATGCAAAAGAAAACACAATTAAATAATACATTTAACTTATCAAATAGACTGATTAATATTCATGTTGGTCAAATCCCTGATTACTGGACATTCTTGAGTTTTGCTCACATGGATATAAATTGTTAAATTTTACAAGGTGATTCAGTAGAACACAGAAAATACCTCTAAAATGTCCACTGTCATTAATTACCCAAGATATACATATCAAGGTGTACATTTTTACAATGAAATACTAGACATACATTTTAAAAATATTATCTTTATCAGAGAAATGTAAATTGTATTAGAAAACATTCTATAGTATATTAAGTGGAAAAATATAAAACATTATGAAGAATACACTCAATTTTTAAAATATCCATTCACATATAGCAATATGGTGATGATTAAGCACTATCACACACATGACAAAAGTGACATCAATTTATATAGATACATTGTTGCAATGTTTCCTGCTTCTGATATGTATTACATAAAATATAACCAGGGAGTATAACTAAATGAATTGTACACAAAACATCTCTGTTATTTTTGTTATTTTCAGTTATTTGTATCTCAAAATAAAAAAAAGTTGAGGGCATACATAACTTAAAAGTTATAGAAACTGAATAATATGATAATAATAATTTTCACTGAATTAATAGATTTTTGTGACCTTTGTTTTCATAAACTTTTAAACTTGTCTTCAATGAGCAAATATGTTTATAATCAGAAAATATACTATTTTAAATTATGTAAAAACATAAAGATGATCCAAGAATTAAAAGTGCTTCATTGAGCATATATTTATATATGCATGAGTGTATACATATATATGTATACATATATATATGTGATATATATGTATACATCACATGTGTGTGTGAGATTTATATATGAGAAAAGATACAGGATGGATGAACAGATGGACAGATAGATAATACAATAATTTATAAAATTTAGATATGGGAATGAAATATAAAAATGCTTCTAGTAATGTGAAGTGTTTATATGTTTGAAATGACAGTTTTCATAAAAATTTGTGATTAGCTATGTAATCAGTTCTTTTAAATCACTTTACAAATTTGTGTAATACATTGTAGTCAACTATAAATATGGATATAAACATTAACATGTATGATAAAATACGTTTGTTTTTTCTTCTCCCCTCTCCATACCAATTCACTAACCACCTCCTTCCCTCTCTTCTTTTGCTCAAGTACTGCAATGAAGCAATCTGAAGTAGAGTAAATCATAATCTTAGTCTTGGTGCTTTTACTTAATATCTCTGGTCACGAACAAATCTTTTCTTTCTGTGCCTCAGGTAAAAGTGATTTGGGGAATTGAGAAGACATGTGCAAAGTAACTAGTACAGTAGTAGTAATTTCTTAATAGATGTGAGCTCCTTCCTTTTCCCTTCTGTATTTACCTCCCATCCCATGACCCCTTTTCCTGAGACAAATACAAGGGTTTCTTTAAAAATTTTCAAAGACTAGGATGCTGATTTTTCAGCAAGGCCCATTTTAGAATTAAGCATCAGTGAAGTCTCTTCCCTTTGGAGGGTGGGGAGTCCTAAGGAAAATAGCTTCTCCCAGTTAGGACTGCTGGAGATCTAGTTTTACCGAATCAACGAGGAGCACATTTCTCTAGAACTCCTCAGAGCTCTGAACAGAGCTAAGAGCCATTCTATTCTCAAAGCAGTATTTCTTCTCCATGTCATTTTTAATGCTCCTGAATGCCATTATGCAATGATTTTAGTAGAAGACAGTTTTTCAAAATGGCATATTTTCTCACCTATCCCTACGAATTCATCTTCCATTTCAAATGGTCCAATTTCAAGCTGTTATATCAGTCTAACACCTGGTCTCAGATTTAGCACTTCAGGGGAGGAGGAGACATGCTTTGCCTCTGTAGAGCACAGCCTGCATCCTCAGGATACCCTCACGCTCTGAGTTCATCTGCTCCATCATCCACACAGACTCAGGCACAGTCTGGGTCTACACATTCAGGTTGCCCAGCCTGTCTCCACTGACTCACAGGCCTCAGGGCAGTCCACTCTGCTCATTCCTATTACTCAAATAAAAACAAAAATGTGTGCTCCGTAAATACCAATGTGTGAAACATACAGACTGGCCTACATGTGACTCATGTAGCCAGCTAAGGGGTACTTTGCATTTAGGTCTCATTATTTAGTAACCCTTTTGGCTCCAAGCTGCAAAAGTCCTTCCAATTGATACCAGTCTCTCAGTTGTTTTTCTTTTTACCACTTTGGGCTTCAGCCCATATTTACTTTCTTTTACTCCTAATATAAATGAATAGAACAGATACTGCATTCTCAGGCAGGTAAGCCTAAGTTTTAAATTTGCACATATTTAGGTGCAAAAGTCCAGTGCTTCATTAGAGTGGGCAGTCATTTTTCATTTTCTGGGTCTAGAGGCCTATCATCCCCCCATCCTAGAAGCTTCCAATACTTCCAGCAAACTCCTTTTCTTTTAAACTGATCCAGTCATTTGCCATTATTTGTAATTGTATTCAAGGATATAACTTTCAAATTACCATAATACACTTCTATGATCTAAAAGGATAATAATAAAAACATTTGGAGAACTTCAGATAATGACAATATTAAGCTATAATGAAAAGAAAGAACTCTATAAAATACTATTGGGAAAATAATAATTTAAAATCAGTATATATAATAAAGAAAAAATACATTTACATATTTACTTGTCAAAAAGACTTAAAGCATATTTATCAGAATGTTTGCTTGTGGTATTTAATTCTTTTGGTTTTTCAATATTCTCTACAGTTTTTCCCATGGATACATATTTCTTTTGCAATATGAAAAAAGGATAAATGTTATTTTAAGAAATGCATGCTCAAGGATGAACTTTCAGCATAATTAGGGGTTAGCTACTGATTGAAAACTATGTAGGCAATTAATGAAATGTTATTCCAAGGACCTGCCTTGGTAGCAGTTCTTGAATCTTAATGATACCACTGGAATGTATCACTTATTGTTCTTCAATCCTCAAAAACTAAACATAGACAAATAGGTCATGTTGTTAATCATGAATCACAAAGATGAATCATGACATACAATGCCTGCTGCTAAAAGGCTAGAGATAAACATACTATCAATCTATGTATAAAATTATCTCTGCTATTTTGAGAACCTAAGTATTTTTTTTAATGATTACTACACTGGCTTAACATTTGAGCAGATACTCATTCTTCATGTCACTTAAAACAACACATTATAATTGCTAACACACACAACAAAGATTAATAAAGGATCTAACCAAGTATCAGTTAATTTAGTGCTATGAGCTAAAAATTGGTGTCTCTCAAAAATACATACAATGAATTCCTAACTTCCACTCTGATGGTATGTATTAAGGGGGGACTTTTAGAATATAATCAGGTTATGAAGGCAAGGCCCTCATGAATGGGATTAATGCCTTCATAAAAAGAAGCCAGAAAGCTAGTTAGTTCTTTTCTATCCTGTGGGGAAACAATGAAAAATAAGAGGTTTATGACAAAGAAAGCAGTATTCACCACAACAATTATGTTTGCATATAGATCTCAGATTTCCAATTTCCATAACTATGAGAATAAGTTTCTGTTGTTGATAAGCCACTCAGTCTTTTTCTAAATAGGATCCCAAACTGGCAAAGACATTTAGCTAGATTTCAACTTCAAAAAAAGTTCACCCTTTATTTTCACTCTATATCCCCCCCTGACAGGGTCTGTGATAGTTAACTGATTATGTCAACCTGATAAGAAATGCTCAACTAAATTGGATCAGCGCAGTTCTGGGTGCGGAAGACCCATCCTAGGGATGATTGTCTCCAGAATAATATAAAAAGGAAATGAAGAAGGAAGGCTTGCTTTTGTTTTTCCAGAGGAGCTTCAGTCTTTGCCTTCACCTTGGATATCATCACCTGGCTTCAGTGCAGACCCTCCCGATTTCATTGAAGGTTCTTTGGCCTCCTGATATGGGCTCACACAGGACAATACAGGGGCTCCAGGCCCTCAACTGGATCCTGTGGATCTCCAGTACACAGACAGACCATTTGCACTCTTCCATATCTGACTCTGTGAGTGGACACTGTAAGCCAATCTTGTAATTTATATTTGTAAAACTTACATTAAATCTGTTCCTCTAGTAAGCACTAATGGATACAGATTATGGTACAAGGACTGGGGTTACTACTGTGACTATACTTTGACTATGTGGTTCAGCAATCTTCAGAATCAGTTTGTGGGAAGAGCTTAGAAAGGTTTAGAGATACCAGCTGAAAAAACAGCCACGTAATGCTTTAAATTGCTCTTGATTGGAGTTTTTGATCAGAGCTCAGAAGACTAGGCTCAAATGGTTTCTGCTGGGAAGGGCTCCATTGTTCCTGACTCTAGATCATGTTGGTTATGCTTTTGCAGAAAGTTTGTCTGTATTTTGCTGATGTCCAGAGACTTTGCCTGAGACCAAGTTTAAAGGTGGTGGATTGCCCAGGCCTGCTGGGCAGATCAGCGGGGTAATAAAGTCAAGAGGTGCAGATTAAGAAAAAGAGAAGACAGAACAGATGGGCTCGGGGCTCGGGGCGCGGGAGGTCATCTCAGTCAATACAGAGCAGGCACTGCGTTTATTGAGCAGGTTAGATTTATACTGATCCAAAAGGTCAACATAAGGTCATATTATCTTTTAGGTGCAAAAAGAAACAGGAACAAAGCATCAGTACACAAACAGAAGTAAGATGTCAACAAAATGTCTGCATTCAAATTAGAAAAGCAAGCACACTCAAAAGCAAGAAAGAAAAGATATTTTTATCTTGGGAAACAAAGGTCAGCAGGACAAGCCAGAGGTTGTTTACTTGAGACTTCCCAGTCAGGCATCCCAGTGCAGCAACTACAAAGGTTGCAGGTCTTTACCTTGGGAGCTGGGCAGCACACTTCATAGTGCAGACCTCCTAACTGCTAGTTAGGGCAGCACCTAGTGCAGATCTCCAGGCCTGACAGGGATGCTTAGACTAGGCCGCTTCCCACAGTGGACTAATTAATCTTTCAAAGAAATGTCAAGCCAATTTAATTTGGGGGTTAGGAGAGGCATGGTTACTCTTGGAATATTTCAATTTATGTTGAGAACCAAGAGCAAAAAGTTCAGCAGAATGACTTAAAAGTGTTTAGAATTTGGCCAGAAAGGAAGCTTTGTAAAGTTGTGGATTACAAAGGCAGAGTAGAGGAGAATTTGGGTTCTGAGAAGGAAGAAGACAATAGAAAAGATAACTTGAAGACATAACAAGAACCAGCAGGACTCCAGTCTTTACAGCCTCAGAGTTGCAAGGGTGACAGACAGACTTGGCTTTGAGAACACAGTCCCAGAGGACCATTTTCCAGAATGGTGGCAGCCTAGAGAATTTGTTCCTTCATATGTGGTTCACAGTGCTCAGTAAGAAAGATGGAAGAAGCCTAGTTCTTGCTCCAGCTAGTCCCAGACCATGGCATCATCCACTTGGTACTGATTTTAGGTGTATGCACAATGCAAGAGTTGTGGGGTCAGAAAAGCTTCCAGATATCAGAAGGAGGCCTGTCAGGCCAGATAGCGCACTCCTAAGAGGACAATGTGTGAAGCCAAAGGTACAGTGGAAACCCCCAAAAGTTGGGAAACCCCAGAAATGTGGTTTGTCTGAGGAAAGCTGCAAGCAAAGCTAGCCCAAGACAGAAGCCATGAGAGGTGCAAACACACAGACACACAATGCCACCCAAGCCCTTTGGAACTCACATCTTGCTGGACACTGCCTTAGATGCTGGGCATGGAACTACAGAACATAATGTTTGCCTTGTTGGGATTTGAACTTGCTTTGGACCCATTCCTTGCTATTTCCCTATTTCAAATGGGAAGGTTTATCTTGTGCCACTATATGTTGGAAGTGTTTAACTTTCTTTTCATTTGCACAAGGGCTTGCAGCTAAGAGTTTGCCTTAAATTTCAGAGGAAACTTTATACTTGGACTTAGCAATGCTGAAACTGTTAGTACTGTGGCAACTCTTCGAGATGGACTAAATGCCTTTTGCATAAAGGGATGAACATGAGTCTTCTGGAGGCAAGGGGCAAAATATTATGGCTTATATCTAGATGTCCTCCCAAAGCTTCAAGTGAGGCTTTTCACAGGTGCCTGGTTCTAGGCTATGTGGTACTGGTATTAAGTTGTGTGACGCTGGGTTTAAATTGTGCAGTGCTAGAATTGTGTGATTACTCCATCAGCCTGTTGGTTGATTAAGCATAGTTGTGAGTATGTATAATAGGAAGGCCCACCCTGGGTATGAGTGGCATAACCCAAAGGTGGGTAGCTAGGAAGGGATAAAGGGGAAAGACTTCTACCTTGATATATGCTGTTACTTGTGCTGCTGCCCCCTCCTGCCAGTAACTGTTTCTCCTCGGCAATGCCCTTCTGCTGTGTACCCTTTTGTGGACCTATCCACATATGAACTGAAATCTATGCAATCTGGGAGCTAAAACAAACCTTTCCCCTTTAACTTTGGTATCAAATATTTTGTCTCAGCAATGAGAAAAGTAACTAAGACAGATTTTAGTTCCAGGAGTGTTCTCTTCCCCTGGCTCCTCAGATCATAGACTGAGAACCAATTTCTCTGCATCAAGCCTCAGTAGATAAAATGAGCTAATGTCATCTCATGGCTGTGCAGGAGCTAAATGTAACACAACACATAGAAGACATAAAATGTTTCCTGGGTCTAGAAATACTTTCTGGCTAGTAGTTGTTACCCTTTATGCCACAACAATGAAGATCTCCTGTGAAGCATGAGCTTTCACTGACTGTGAGCTTTCATAGAGTATTGTGTCATCTTCCCAATTCTCAGATAGGCCAGGAATCAGGGCAATAAACCTAGCAGAGTCTCTTTTGCAAACAGCAACCAACTCTTTTCTACCTTTGTCTCTAACTAACTGCATACTAAGTGTACTGTGGAAAAGGAATTCCCTTCGTTCCCATTACATATTTTTTCCCAGAGACAGCTTCCTTGACTCTCATTAGTCTTCAAAGAAAAGTGTGTACTGGAATGGTTAGACACCAGTAATGTAATCCTTTGTATGAGGACTATCCTTCCAGCTTGCAGAATATCCAATTAATTCATATAATTATAGTAACAGGTATAATGGGACATTAACAATTTTCAGAAATTTTAACTGTTCCTGGTTAAAATATAATTCAAGTAGAATCTCCATTACTACATAGGATGTGTGTTGTGTCAGTCATTACATCTTCTGAAAGGACTAGGAAGTACACCAAAGTAATCACTTTGTATGTGTTATTACTTAACGCAAGGGAGATTGTAGCCTCCTTCCATAAATCATTGCTATTAGATGGAAATACTTTTGTGACCATTACTTACTTAATTTTTATTAATGCTGGGGATTAAACCCAGGGCCTTTGCACTGAACTACACCGCCATCCTTTTTCAATTTTTTTTTTCTGGACATAGGATCTCACTAAGTCACTAAGTTACCCAGGCTGGGTTCAAATTTTCTATTTTCCTACCTCCATCCCCCAGAGTTCTGGAATTATAGGCATGTTATACATAGCTTGATGACCATGCTTTAATACAATGATTGTTTTACAATGCAACATAACCACATCATCTACTGAATTGGAAAACTGAAATGAAAAAAGTGAATGTAGAGAGTTAAAGTTGCAGAAGGCAACATTATAACTATCTCCACTCACACATCAGTCACAGTTAAGTGATGTCTTCCTAGTCCTTTCAGAACATGTAATGACTGACACACCACACATCCTATGTAATAATGGAGATTCTACTTGAATTATATTTTAACCAGGAACATTAAATTTTCTGAAAATTGTTAATGTCCCATTATACCTGTTACTACAATTACATGACTTAAGGGGATATTCTGCAAGCTGGAAGGATAAAAAGAGTGTTGTTTCTCTGAACTCTCAGGTGAATGCTTTCAAAAGTTACAAAAAGGCATATCCCTTATAAAATTAGAATTGAATAAGGTTTGGATTCAAAAGGTTTTAAAGGACTGGACAAAAGGTAAAGTGCTAGAAGGATTTTGTTTTTAACAAAAATTTCTCTAAACATTTATTTTACATCTCTTTCAAGAAATTGAAAAATGTAGATGACTCATAATGAGTGAATTTTACACAAGATAGTACTTCAACAAACATTCTACAAGAAAAGAATTTCATATTACAGTGAAAGATAGATGACTAGTCTTTTACACTTCAAATAAAAATAAATGTTTAAGGTATGTATACAACTTTTTAAAAAACTGATTCTGGGCAAATTCCGGATCTTCTCTTTGACATGAACACCTGTAGATGCAAATGAGCTCTAGAAAGTATGACAGCTTTTATAGAGTGGGAAATTTCCATAGGAAATTTGGTGTGGGAATGTAATGAGGGGAAGGAATAAATATGATACAGGAAGAAAATAAAAGAGTATGTATAAAGGGGGTGGGGAGGTGTGGGTATGTAGGGATATGGGTAAAAATGAGAATTAACTTGTGTCATATACTGGTACAAATTCCCCAATGTTATATGTGATTGTGAGATGTATATAAATTGTACCAATAAAGAATTCAATTTAAAAAAATTTTAAAGAACTTTTTTATACAGTCATAACTATTGTGTCCATGGAAATAAAGAATGCTTATGAACTTTTCTTTGGAAGAAGGGCTGTTCATAACACAATTTGAAAATTTAAAAATTTACTTCAGTTAAGTTCTCTGACTGATAGTAGTGTTATAGATTATAGAATTTATTAGCAATGGTATAAAAATTTAGAAAGCAAACACCAACTGTGCTAGAATAATAAGGAGGTTCCAGGAAGGAAGAGGAACATGATCAGGATCTCCTAGGGTCAGTGAGGAGTGATTCTATTTTTCAAGGTTGAGATAAAATGAATCCAATGAATCACTCAGGGAAATCTGGCTCTGCTTTAGTTACATCTTACCTTGCCATTTCCCTATATTTGACACTCACCAAAATCTACATTTACGTCATAACTTTGGGGCCACTTCTTGTTTATTTCTATGTTTGACTTCTCAAATCCATAGTTTATTTATCTCTGTGAAAATTCACCTTTCTTGTATCTTTAAACAACTTTCATTTTTTTAAATTGAATTCTTTATTGGTACAATTTATATACATCTCAAAATCACGTATAACATTGGGGAATTTGTACCAGTATATGACAAAAGTTAATTTTCATTTTTACCCATATCCCTACCTACCCCACCCCCACCTCCTCACTCCCTTTATACATGCTCTTTTATTTTCTTTCTGTATTATATTTATTCCTTCCCCTCATCACATTCACACACCAAGTTTCCTATAGAAATTTCCCACTCTATAAAAGCTGTCATACTTTCTAGAGCTCATTTGCATCTACAGGTGTTCATGCCAAAGAGAAGATCCGGAAATTGTCTATCTGTGATCTATTGATTTCACTTATTAGTATATCCTCCAGGTGTCTCCATTTGCACCTAAATGGAGACATTGGCTTAGGCAGAGACTTTATGAATAAAAACTCTATAGAACAAGAACTAGCAGAAAGAATCAACAAATGGGACCTCATTCTACTGAAAAGCTTCTGCACAGCCACAGAAGTCGCTGGCACTGCTAGAAGACAACCAACAACATGGGAAAAAAATCTTTACTAGCTGTGTATCAGACAAAGGGCTATTATCTACAATATATAAAGAACTCAAACAGATCAGCCTCCCCAAGTTTAAAGACCCAATTCAAAAATGGGCATCTGAAATGAACAGA
>PVIC010008845.1:0-47139 GCA_004025085.1 Thryonomys swinderianus
AAAAAAAAAAAGGAGTAAATTTGTGAAATGTGAGTAAAGTCTGTGGTTTAGCTCACTAAATTGTAAGATTTTAATAATTTTACTGGGGTTATGTAATTAATACTAGGGACTGTTGAGTAAAAGGATATGAATTCTAAGTACTAGTTTTGCAATATTACTATCTATACCATCTATGGATTTTTACTCTTAAGTAAATTATTTTAAAATAAAAGAGATTAAAAAGGATATCTGTTACAAAAAGAAATACCATTAAAAAACTGAAAAGCCACAAATGGGAGAAGGTATTTAAATACTTTTTTGGTTGGAATAGGCTAATATCCAGAACATATCTAAAATTTCTAGAACATCAACGTAACTGTCTAGCAGTGTAGTCTGTCATGAGTCAGTCAGTATACAAGACTCAGATTTCAACTGTGATATTTATTTGGAAGAATAAAGCCTCTTACCATCAATGCCATATTGGCTCCAACAACACAAGCATGTGGTAGAGTTATTTTCATTTTTTGAGAAAAGAATTATCTCGTTTTACCCTTCAAAGGAAATTCAAGGCCAGATAATCTGATTCAGGAATACAGGGTCATGGAGGAAACAACTTGGATAAAACATATAAACAGTGTTCAAAGAGATAAAGATGAAGGACATGCAATGGAAATAGTTTTAGAAAGCCTCAAACCCTAGAGTAAGAAATCACACAAGCAGACAAAAGAAAATTAAAATGTACTTCTTAAAGTTTTCTTGCAAATAAACATGTTTTTTCTGATGCACTTTGACATTTTACTAAGAAAAATGTTCTAATTTTTTCCTGCACCAACTAGCTCTCTTTTTAGCATTTGTAGGTTATACCTCCAGTGGACATAATCTGTCATAAAATATGTTAAAATACAAATAAATTGACAACCTATCTCTTAATAGTAAGTACATTCAGGTTTCTAGTAGGCATTCAAATATTAAATTATATATTCTAAATGCAGTTTTGATAAAATGCATGTTATTTTCCTCCCTATACTAGAGAATTCAAAATGATTTATACTATGTCACTATAACTTTTAAGATCAACCACAGAGGATTTGTGCTGCAGCTCTTTAAAATACTGATGCTTTTTAACATCTGATGCACATTTATTAACAATTACCCAATATAGTGAAAATGGTAGGATAATTAATACATTATTTAATACCTCATGGTACTCTAGAAAGAGCGAATGTGGCTTGTTGTATACACAGATAAGAGGGGTGGAATGAAGAGGGGAAAAATAACTGAGAACAGAAAAGGAGAGATGGAGATAAAAGCAACACACATGAATCAAATTCATACCAGAGAAAATCATCCTTTTGCACCAGATGGGTTTAAAATTTGTCCATATTCTGTAGCCCATTAAGACACAATTGAATTTAAGCTATTGAATTTATAGCCATACACTATACTATGGCGTACTGATCTTGCCTTTGTTCCAGAGGGCATCATAAACTTTCTGTCTTCCAGACAATCTCTGTTTCTCTCAGTGGACATTTTCTTAACTAATTTGTAGCAGTAGCTTACAGAAAAAATTAAAGTTTGATTACTTGGATGAGATAAAATACAAACCATTTATGTTAATATGCAGAAAAACTGGCAATAGGATTAGTATAATTTTGCAAAAGTTGAAGATTGTGACACAAATACATTCAGAAAAAATGAGGCAGTCTATGTCCTCTGCACAGAAAGAGGTTACAAAAGATTCTTGGACTTGACTAAGACACAGAAATTGAAAGAGCAGTATATCTATTTCTGACTTTTTTATTTCTTCTCCTTGACTTTTTCCTTTGCCTCCTCCTCCTCTTTCTTTAATCATTGTCAGATATTTTACTGAGAAAAATCCCAGTAGGCACAGTCTTTTCAGAATTAATTTCCTAGTCTTTCACCCAAGATAAACTACTAAGATAGACACTAAGATCACTGACCTAATTTGATAAAGGGTTAAATATAAAGCAGTTAACTTCTTCCTTAGCTATCTTTATTCCTTTTATTTCTTTGTCTTGACTAATTAATGTTGCTAGTGTTTTCAGCACTATATTGAACAAGAGTGGTGATGGCGGGCATCCTTGTCTCGTTTCTGATCTTAAAAACTCAACCAAAAGACTGCTAGATTTTAACTGCCAAATTTAGTAGTTTATTTGGATGCAAGGTCAATGCTCAAAAATCAACAGCCTTGTAAACACAAACAACAGACTCACTGAAAGAGAAATTGGGGAGTCCATCCCTTCACAATAGCATCCCAAAAGATGAAATATCTAGGAATCAATCTAACAAAGGAGGTGAAAGATCTCTACTTTGAAAACTACAGGACTCAGAAAAAGGAGATAGAAGAGGATATCAGAAAATGGAAAGTCGTCCCTTGTTCCTGGGTAGGGAGAACCAACGTCATCAAAATATAGCCATTTTGATGATGTTGATTCTCCCTACCCAGGAACAAGGAGTGTGATTGTGAACTGTATATAAAATGTACCAATAAAGAATTCAATTAAAAATGGCTATACTCCCACAACATCTATATAGATTCAATGCAATTCTGGTGGAAATCCCAACATCACACTTCACAGAGCTAGGGAAGATAATCCAAAACTTCATCTGGAACCACAAGAGACCTAGTATAGCAAAAGCAGTTCTAAGCAACCAGGACATGGCAGGGGGTATTACGATCCCCAATTTAAAACTTTACTACAAAACCACTGTGATTAAAACCTGCATAGTACTGGCAAAGTAACAGACCCAAGGATCAGTGGAATAGCTCAGAAACAACTCCAGGTACACTAAGCCACCTCATCTGCGACAAAGGAGCCAAACATCCTCAGTGGAGGAAAGACAGCCTCTTTCACAAATGGTGCTGGAAAAACTGGGCTCTAACCTGCAAAAACTAAAGCTAGACCTATCTCTTTCACTGTGTACTAAACTAAAATCACAATGGGCCAGAGTCTTAAACATTAAAACAAAAACAATAAATCTGCGGCAAAATAGGTTAGGTAGAACTCTTGGAGACATTGGCTTAGGCAGAGACTTTATGAACAAACACTCTATAGCACAAGAACTAGCAGAAAGAATCAACAAAAGGGATCTCGTCCTACTAAAAAGCTTCTGCACAGCAAGAGAAACCACTGGCACAGCTAAAAGACAACCAACAGCATGGGAGAAGTCTTTACTAGTGTTTCTCAGACAAGGGGCTACTATCTAGAATATATAAAGAACTTTAAAAAATGAGTCCCCCCCAAGATTAAAGACTCAGTTCAAAAGTGGGCGTCTGAAATGAGTAGACACTTCTCAGAGGCAGAAGTAAAAGTAGCCAAGAAGCATATGAAGAAATGTTCAACATCATTGGTCATTTGAGAGTTGCAGATGAAAATAACACTGAGATTTTATCTCACTCCACAAAGAATGGCTGCTGTTGCTAAACGAATCAACAATAAATACTGGTGAGGCTGGGGGGAGAAAGGAACCCTTCTCCACTGTTGGTGGGATTGTAGACTTATGCAACCATTGTAGAGATCAGTATGGAGATTCCTGAGAAAACTAGGATTAGAGGTCCCATTTGACTCTGCTATTCCCTCCTAGGAATATACTTGAAAGAATTAAAAGACCCATATTGTAAAGTCATGTGTGCACCCTTGTTCATAGCAGCTCAGTTTTTGATAGCTCAATCTTGGAAATAACCCAGATGCCCATCATCTGGAGACTGGATAAAGGAGAATTGTTTTTTTTTTTAATAAAATGGAGTATTACTCTGCCATAAAGAATGACAAGTTTGAGTCATTTATACACAAATGGACACACCTTGAGGACACACTAATAAATGAAATAGGTCACAGATATGTAAGTACCGTATCTTTTCTCTGGTATGAGAACCTGTAGATGTAAATGAGTTCTAGAAAGCATGACAGATTTTGTGAAATAGGAAATAGTCAAAGGGAATGTGGTAGGGGAAAGTAATGAGGGAAAAGAATATAATTTGAAAAGAAAAAGAAAGCACATGTACATAGGTGGTGAGGGTTGTGGGGTGGGTAGGGATATGGGTAAAAATGAAAATTTAACTCATGTCATATACTGGTACAAATTCCCCAATGTTGAGTGTGGTTGTGAGCTGTGTATGAAATGTACCAATAAAGAATTCAATTAAAAATTTAAAGCAGTGAATAGTTTAGAGGGAATAGGTAATATTCTCTCAACTCATATAATTAAATATGAAGGCTCTGGATTTAAACATCAAGACAACCCTCAGAATTTGAAATTTTTATGTGTAGATAAAAGAATGCTTTAGCTTACCAAAAAATGAATTTTTGATTGTAGATTTTGTAATTATGTGCTCAAAACAGTAACTGAAAATAATCGAAAACCACTTCTACCAGAGTTATGTAAGAAGGAATTGGAATCTATTTCAGTGTTGAGCTAAGCTACATCTCCTGTCTCTCCAGGGACTTAAAGGCCACATAAAGTCAATACAAACCACAATAATTTACTGTTTTCTAAAATTTCTCTATAAGAAGATACATTTAAAGAGTGATCTGTGAAGCCCTAACTAAAGCTATCATTTCCTTAGGCTGTTCATATGAGAAAGCCTGGCTTCCAGTTTATAAGGGAGAGAATGTGTACATTCAGAGAATTTATAATGAAAGCCTACCCCTGTAAGACCCTGGGAAATAAACAGTTGCCCCCACAGAGGGTAAACTAGATCCTCTGTTCAACTGGCAGCATTGTGCCAATGAAACTGACAGTAAATGTAGCAGTAAATTTTAAGCAGACAGATTATTTGAGATTTAAATATCAGCTGTAGAACAGGGTGCAGTGTTACTATGATCTTACAGAGCAGTTCTGAATATAATCATATAAGGGCATTTGAACTTTCTTTGTAAAAATGATACAATAAGCCACTGTAAAGGTCTAACTACAAATAAACCTTTACCTGGGTCATTCAGGTCTATTTTTATTTAAAACCTTCTGGCACATATTTCTTTTACTTTAGCTCAAGATAGTGAATTTAAATAAAATTTAAAAAATAAAAGAATAAAGGCTTCTTCTGATTTTATTTTCCTAAATAAAGACACTAATTTGGCCAGTTTTTTTCTCTCTCTTTCTCTCTTTTATTTTGGAAAAAATAAATATTTATATATACATTTGCACATTTGTAAATGGTGACATTTCTATAACCTAATGGGAGAGCAAATTACAATTTTGCAATTTCTTAGTTCTTTCGTCACATAAATGAGATGTCTTGGGTATTTTTTCATTGAGTATTTTTCATAGTATTGCTTAAAAGACAATAAAATAGATTGAGGAAATAAAATGCTCCAATAAGTCACACCAAGATTTCTGTACCTCAAATTAATCTAACTGAAGTGATAAGCAGAGATAAATTTGATGAGAGGAAAGGAAATTGTGAATCATGCAGGCTAAACTGAAAGCTACAAGGCAAACTAAAAAACACATTTCTAACAGTACCAGAAACAAAAGAAGGAAAAAAAATATCCTTTTTGGTTAGTTTAGGGAGAAAGGAAGAAAGCTAACCAAAACTTATATCTTTATAATCAGAACGTATTTTCCACCTTAGAAATACACAGGATTGTGAACTCCCAAAGGTTTTCTAACTTAAGGACTATTGCAGTCAAGATGGAAAAAGGAAATGATTCTCTTGTTCTTGTGTCCTGAAGTCTTTATGGATATTCTTCTCATAGACTTAATAAGAAGAACACACATGATCAGGGTATGAAAATATGACAATGGGATCTACTTATTTGTACAACAAATAATATTATGTTAATAATTATAATAATGATTTGAAGACTTAATAAATAAGATTCTCCTGTGTTGAATGTGGTAGTGTGAATGCCAACGAAAGGCAAAAAGCCATCAAGGACAGCAGAGGGAAATTGATGCTACATTGATCATGAGACTATTTTGTTCCAGTTTGTGCTCTAGGCTCTACACCAACAATCTTCTGGGAACAAACATATGTCTAGAGAAGTTAATTTTGTAAAGGTTAAAAATGTCACATGTTGAGTGAGGGACAGAAGCAGGAACCCAGCAGAGGCTGTTTGACAGCGTACCATGTCTTCTTCTTGGCTACATTGCTTTCTGGGAGGGGACAGACATGCTCCCCTCTCTTTCAGATCAGTCCCCTGTTCATAAGAAAAGAACATGATCTATATACTTACTTTCTGGCTAATGAGCACTGGAGCTTGGCTTAAGGAAGAGGCCCAGTTTACAAAGTCAGCCACATCAATTGTCTTGGGTCCTTGGAGAAGCTTTTCCTTCAGCTGGAAGGCATACTTGTTGGTTCCTCCTCTTATGAAGGAAATAACGTCATCAATGAGTTGATCCCGGGCAACAGTTACTGGAAAGAGGAGTTAAAGAGAATCTCTAGTGGACCTGTAGTCAGTCCTCATGCTGATATCTGATAAACACATACTGAGCTCTTTTAGTATAGTGTATCTTTACTTAAAACCTCCCAGCACAGATTTATTTTACTTAGCTCAATATAATGAATTTAAATAAAATTTAAACAATAAAATAAATAAAGGCTTCTTCTGAATTGTATTTGAAAAATTACTTGTACGATCTCCCCAGATGTAAAAGGGAAATTTTTTATGAGTACGCAGTTGCAAACTTCAATTACCTTTCTTTTGTTAAATGAAATGATAATTTCATTTGGTAATTCAAAGCTAATCATATAAACATATGCACACATGGAAACTTAGCATTGCTTCATATTTATTTTTTTGCAGACTTACCTTCATAATTTCATTTTTATAGATTTGCTATAAAACATTGTCATACTACACAAAAATTAAAGTGCCCCAAACAATAACATGGAAAGTAAAATTTATTTCTATCCTCTAGTTCTGCCTGTCCTCCCTCAGCCTCTCTCCAGATTGCACCACTTTTACAAAGCTTTGTGACTCATTCAGATGTGAAATTTTAGGACTGAAAACAAATTGCAAGATGTTTTCATTTATCATTCCTCATTTTTGTGGATGAGAAATCTGAAATTTTAGAGAAATGTAGTGACTACCAAAGATTGCAGAAATGAAGAGGTGGGTACAGAAATGATGACCTATTATGGCAAGTTCAGGTTTTGAACTTTTTTCGTTGAAAAGTTTTTTGAACTTTTCACCGGTGGCTTCTAGTCAGGACCAAGTGTTAGAAGTTGGCAGGATTTTAAAAATGTCAGGCTTCCCCTTCTTTAGACTCCTCACTGTCAGCTGGTCTTTAAGATGAGTTGTAAGTGTGTGTATTTTTAAAAATACCCTCAGCTGTTTCAGATTAGAACTGAGAATTCCAGCACTTCCTCATGCTTGAACAATCTGCTAAAGACTGATAACAGAAGGTAATACTTATACCAGAGATATTTGTAATTTTACAAAGCTTACATGCTGACCTGAGGTGAAGGAAGGATTAGGAACTGCCAGTTCAATGGAAACTTCGAGCTGGGCAGATGGCGCTGGCCTTCTCCTTAATAGACACATGTAACACTATTACAGGCCCATTTGAAACCTTTATTAAAATTGAGATGTATTTCTACCACTAGCCTTCCAGAAGTACGCTAAGAAATGTGCAAATCTACAATGTGAAGTGTGTGAGTGGCATCTCCTGAAGCTGTGTACAGCATGACGTGGCCAGTAGAGACACTGACATGTACATGTCCACCGGTCATTAGTGTGTGTCATGGTTCAGATAAGACAGTTCTTGAGGACTTAAAGTGTGTCTCTCAGTAAAGTGGGAACACAGTGAGAGGGCCACACCCTTTGGTGTCTGTTCCAACATTTTAACCTGGTAAGGTGGGGATCATACTTACCCGTTTTACCATCACCCCTCTTCTCACAGTCACTAGAGTTCAGTTTTGCTGTGAGGAGCGGTTCACTGGAGGTTCCAGGGAGATTTAGAGATAAGTCCAGATCATACCCAAGACATCTCTTTATATCAGTTAGTTCAAAACCTGTTTTGTGTATTAATTTAAAAATTGTTAAACAGTAGTTGTCAAGAACACAAATAAATTACAATTTTACTATTTTATAAAAAGCATACTTATATTCATAGACAACAATACAGAACTCAAATGCAAAGTTATGTCTTCCCTGTTTTGCCTTTAGGCTATAATAGCATCTTCTGTTGATTAAATTTATTACATGCTTAAAAAGGACATGGGTTAGATTAAGTGATCATAGCAAAGTTCTTTATCTCTAATATCAAGGAGTAGATCAACAATGTCTAGCACGTACTGGATCCTTACTACACTGCTGGCATCTTTGTATACATTTTCATGCATTAACTAATTTAATACTCATAGTAACCTTATGAAGTAAATACTATGTCCTTTTACAATTGAGGATGTAAAATCACAGAACAGTTAAGTAACCTGATGATAGCCAATTACCCAGCGAGTAATGTGGTAAGTTGAATTTGAACTCAGAGCTGTGTGGTTATTAAGTATTTCCCTTTCATAAACTCTTTGCATTTAGAAGGCTTGATTCATTATTAAAATAACTGATTTGTTGGGGCAGATAACTTGTATAAATGACAAATTTACTTTGGTCCTATGAGCCATTTAATAGTTATCAGTTTCCCTTCTACGTATCTTGCTGAAAGATCTACAGTTTCATATTACAGTGACACATCGATACCTATGTTTATAGCAGCACAGCTCATAATAGCTAAATCTTAGAAACAGCTTATATGTTCATCAGCAGATGACTGCATAACAATGTGGCATTTACATATAATGAAGTACCACTATCTGTAGAGAGGGAGAGTTTTGAGTCATTTGTAGGAAAATGGGTGCATTTTGAGTCTATAATGTTAAGTGAAATAAATCAGACATATCAACTTAAAAATCATTTGTTATCTCTGATATGAGATATCCAAAGTATAATTAACTTAAAGAACAAGATACAAGATAGATACTAGGAAACAGGAATATACACTTTTTCTAGTGGGAAAGGGGACAGTAGGTGGAGGGGAGGGGCCGAGGAGAAATAAAAAGAATTAAGAAGGGTTATGCCCATGTACCAATTTCCCATGACGGATGTAACTATTATACACTGCATTATAAATGTGAACTAATACAAATTTAAGAAAATAATTATCAGGTAATATTTCCAGTGGTAGGGACGAGTGGGTATAAAAACAAGCTATATATATCGAATTATAGATATATCAAATTACAGAAGTCCAACCTTGTCCTTCAGAACCGTGAGGATTCAAAGCAGAACAAATGGTAACAAGACTCCTGGGAAAAATGAAGACGATGAAGGTGAAAAATATGTTTCTCCCACAGGCTTAGATGCCCTGTCTCAGTGCTCAGCCCTTCTATATCCAGACATCCTAACAGAGGTTGAGGCCATGGCTTAGTCTGAGGTATTGGCACTGTGTGGTTCCTTCCTCTTCAAAGGAACTAATCTCTACTCAACTGTCCTTCCTTGTCCAATAAGGCCAGAAGTAAGTATTATAGATTCAGTGGATAGTTTGGAAGTGTCCAGAATTAAAGGTCTCAGTTTAGAAAACTTTTTGACCAAAGCCAGCTTCTGGAATGAAGGGATCTTTTTTGTGTTGATCACCCTTCCCAAGCCTTCCTCTTCAAGTTGCTGAAGATAGTCTTCTTGTGCTCTTCCCTAGATAATATCTCTGTTAATATGGATTATCAAGTGAGACTCATAGAGGTCTCACTATCACTATGCTCAGGATATGGACCTGAGCATGTGGAAATCAAACAATCTCATACTACTAGGAAAGTTGCCCCAGACCAGACTGAGATAACACAGGTGGTTGGTTCAAGCTTTCCTTATGTTTTTCATCCACAAAGTGTTTACTCACTATGGAGAGAACGTCTGGCTTTAAGATCACATTCATATTCTAGTTATCATTTGACACTTGGGAACTTCGACACTGACATGGTAGGAATGATGGCCCCGAGCAGCACCTTTATCCCTAAGAGACACCAAGTGATTGTGATACAGAGAGGAGAAATTATCATTTAGTGCCTCCTTGAGGATTAGCACAACCAGTCATAATCACATAATCAATGGCTAAAACTTACTAATATGGCCACTTTGCATCTACTTTTTTATTTTCTTTCTTTTTTTTTAGGTAACAGAACTTTGCTATGTTGCCCATGTTGACGTCAAACTCCTGATATCAAGTGAGCCAACTGTCTGGGACTACAGGTGCATGCCACCATGACCAGATCATCTGCTTTAGTCTGAAAGGCTTGGATAAAACTTTAGGCCAAGCTGGTAACTGTACAGGATAGAGACTTCTCAAGTACCTATGTATATACTGATGATCAACAGAGCCCTGTTCTTCATGATTTGAGGGTAGCAAGAAACCGCCCAACATGGGCCCAATCTAATCTCACTATGTGGTTAGAATGATCATCATGTGAAGTAAAACTAATATTCAATCCTCGCTTTACAATGTTAAATGATTTTTTCCTTCCTTTTAAAACTTAGAACTTCAGAATTTATTTTCCTTTAATATTGAAAATTTTGGAAGATAAACATTACATATAAATTAAACCAGTCTATACTGATTAATAAATAGGTTTTGTAAATTATGTTTGTTGTACCTTCCTTCACTTTTTAAATTACACTTCACTCTAACCTCACATAATATAAATTATAATACAATTTGGAACATCCGTCAGTAACACCGGTAAGTAGTACAGGAACAAGTCAGCTTATTAGAGGTGAAAATCAGTTTGCTGTGTGATAGGATTGTAGGCACTAAAGGGAAGAAGAAAGTTCTTTTAAAGAATCAAGTATTATTAGACCCTTAACTCTTTAACTATTGAAAGAGGCTAAAGGAAAATTGTTTAGTCAAAACAGCCATTGTGGTTAGAAGTTTTGGTACACTTACCATGCTCTTTCATGGAAGCTTTATCTAAAACATATATTAGTTCATACAGTCCACCTAGAGATCCAGAGCTACTGAAGTGGGTTCCATACATTTCCAAAAATGCAAAATATTCTCCTTTTTCATAAGTAGCTGGCAGAGCTCTTATATCCTCCAAGAATGTTGTTGTCAGCATGATATCTCGGGTTCTCATCATAAATCTACCCACTTGAATTTCTCCTTTCACACGCAGAAACATTTTTTCCTTTGGTGTAGAGCAGGTGAAAAAAGAGAAATGAGTTTTAACACTATTATTTTGAACCAAACAATAAATGTAGAATTTCCAGGTAATAATATCTTAGCAGTGACCATGGGATACTACTTTATTCCACCTGAGTGGCTAAATTTAAATGTTATCAGTATGAACTGATGCGGAGGAGGAGGAAGAGGAGGAAGGGGAGGGGGAGGAAGATGTGAATCTCTTAAACAGAGAGTTTTACACGGTGAGAGTCTAAAATGATATATAGCTACTTTGGAGGCCTGTTCAACAGTTTCTCATAAAGTTTAATATATATTGACACTACAACCAGCAATTCTACTTTTATTTATTCATTTAAAAATAATGAGAACATTGTGTGCAGAAAGACCTGGATAAGAACATCATTGCAGCATTAGTTGGAATCTTGTACAATTGGGAAGCTGATAAGCAAATGTAGTGTATTCGTAATCAAAAAGAACAAATGACCAATGCATACAACAGCATAACTAAATCTCAAATATGTTATGCTAGGAGAAAAAAGTCAAACATTGGGAATATATACTGTCTAATTCCATTTATATGAAATTCTAGAACAGGAAAAAATAAGTATGTAGAGAAATCTGGTCAGTGGTTGCTCATCAGTTGGTAGGAAATTGACCGTGAAGAGCATGGTAGAACTTTGGGGGCCTTGATGGAAATGTTCTATATCTTGTTTGAAGATAAACAATCTGACTCTTCTTTGTCACTAAAAAGCTGTATGTAATAAATCAAAACTTTAGAAATCTTTGCATTTTATTATATGGAAGTTTTACCCCAGTAAGATGATTTTTAAAATGTCAACAACAGAAGAATATATTATATCTAAGGTTCAATCTTCTTATTCTGAGGATGCAAATATTCTGATCCAAACATATCAAGTTATTTGTCCCAAATCATGCAAGTATTGTATGGCATGAACTTTACTAGACGTGTAGGTCTGTGACCTCCCTGTTGCTTCTCCTACTCTCCCGAGATCTTCAATGACAAAGACAGGACAGACAATATTTTAAAACACAAATCTCAGGCCAACTGAACTCCATAGCTAAATGTTCCTGGAGCCCAGGTGACAGCAGGGCACCCAGAGCAAACGGGGGCAGTGAATTATATGAGTCAGTGAGCCCAAGGGAATCTAAACTACAATTGACATCCATGGTTTTTTTTTGTTTTTTTTTTTTGTTTTTTTTGTTTTTTTTTTTTTGCTTTTTGGAGACAGGGTCTTGCTTTGTAGTTCAGGCTGGTCCTGAGCTCACTATGGTGCCCAGGCAAGCCGCCACGAACTCAGCAATCCTCCTGTCTCTGCCTCCTGAGTGCTGGGATTACAGGCGTGAGCCACCACGCCCAACATTATATGTGGTTACCGGGGATTGAACTCAGGTCCTTGCGCTTGCAAGGCAGGCGCCGGAACCACTGAGCTAACCCTCCGGCCCATGACATCCATGTTTTTGAAGACCAATCTCTTGAGTTTCTCCTGCTTCACTGCGGTTAGCATATTATGATTGTGTGGGCATTTAAAATATTTAATTTTGTTTTAAAAGGTACATTTGTATGTGGACATCACACCAAACTTTCCATGTCCGAGGAGCACATTGCTCATGTAACTGAAATTTAGGTAATAGTGTATGAGTCAGCCTCTAACAAGAACCTTACAGGAATTTACTCCATCTGTCATAAGTCAAATGTATTCTTCATCTTCTGACTAATAATTCTCAGTGGAATCTTCAATATACAGAAAATATCTTTTGGATTCCTTTTTTATTGTTGTGAAAACTAGGAAGTGTATCTTGGCATCTGGGGTTAGGAAGACATGCATTTTTCTTCAGTTTAGTTTAGTTCAACAGTAGGTCTTAGACCATTTCCATCCAAATACACTATTATTTTTTCCATCTTAATACAACAAAAAAGTTTATCTTGGCCTCACTGGTTTGATCAACTGTAATCCACATTCTTTGCCTTTGTTAGAAGCAAAATTCCTTGAAAACATTTTCTATACTTCTGATTTCCAATTGCCCTCTTAACATTTTCTCTTAAATCTAAATAATGCTATTGCCCTCACAATGGCAGTGAAAAAAACCTCAAAAATCAGTTACAGGTTAAAAATATGATTACAAAGTAAGCAGACCACTTTCATCTACATGAATAAAATTTCATGTCATTATTACTTTAGAGACATACTTTGTAATAAGTGAAGAACTATCATTCTAAGGCATTGCAATGAATTCTCAGAATCCTTTACTATAATTCTTCATAGCAATTGTGATAATTGAATAAACTGAATGGTCACTTGAAAAGTGTGCTCTGAATTCTTAGCACACACTCCTATCAGTGCTTCCATTTGAGTCTCAGAAACCATTAGCCCCTCAACAGTTCTGCTGTTCTTTCTGATCTCTTTGCTACCTCATGAGGAGTTGTTATCTTGTTTTATCTCTCATATAATCTTTATTTGCTCCAAATACCTAAAAAGTGGGCTTGGTTAGCTTGAAGTATATCCCATCATAATCTTTATGTTTAGAGTTTGAAAGTCTTACCTTCTTGGATGAATATAACCATAATTTTTGATAAGTTTCATTTTGGGAGTATGAAAATCGGAAAGAATTTGGGGCATTTTCTTGATCTGAAGAGGTTTCTTTCTCAGAAGTTTTAATTGTAGTTATATCTAGTTCAGTGGGTGTAAATTTTAGAGCAAAGTTAAAGCTTGATGTTTGTTCTTGGATGATACTTTTGAGTGCTTGAATCTCTTCTTCATAATATTCTGTTTGGAGGTTTTTATCAGCATTGGTCTAAAGGAGTATAACAAAGCATGGTTAAAAACAAATAAAAATCAAACTTATCTGAAAGGTAGTACAGAAAAGAAATTAAGACAGAAGGTGCTGGAGTCAGGTTGTTGCTCAGAAACAGGTTCTGTGACTTGAAAGACACTCAGTAACTCTCTGCTTGTAGTCTGGAAAGTAGCGATATTCACCATACTTTGCCCAAAATTCACTATGAGGTTTCAGCAAAGCAGTTCACATGCAGGGCTTAGAGCACAGTAAGCTTTCAAAAGTTAATATATTAACTATAGAACTCCCATTTCTATAAGAAAAAAGCAAAAGAATTAAATTACCACTAAAGGTTTATGGGCCGTGCATTGTTTAAACTATTTTACACATGTTAATGACTTTAAGTATGAAGGCTAGGACATAAGCCCTATTCAAATACCATTCTTCTAACTGTTATACACTAGTTAATCACCAAAAAATGCTTTCATATGCATTATAAATTACTGGAAATATAAGAAAAATACCATAATGCTTGCCTTGAAAGGGGAAAATATGACATGTGAATCCAAGGAGCTGCAGGCTTACTTTTCCTTGCATAATATTTTTTTCTACTTGAATTAAAGTTTTTTTCCAAACCATATACAATTTTCACAGCGACCTAAATAACCCTGCTAAGAATTAAAAACTTTTAATTGAAACATTCTCTGTCAACTTGACTACACGCAGGCATCAGTGTGCTATGGTTTATTTGGATATGGCTTGAGCATGTCTCCCAAACTTTCGTATGTTGGGAGTGCAGGGTATAAACTTAATCTGATTACAGTTAGGGTGTTTCAAGGTTGGATGGGGCATGTGGGAGGCGATTGGGTTGGATAAGGTCATTAAGGTAAAGCCTAGCACCTCTAGAACAGTGAACACAAACCTCTTTTCCTTACGTTTCCCAGTGTGTGGTATTATTTTATTGGCAACAGAAAATGGACTAGTGTACAATGGGAGGGTGGTTAACATCAGTGTTTAGCTCTGTTTTCAGAGAGTTTCTGAAATAGATGCAACCTTTGTCTAGGAATGGAGAAAAGACTCTGTCTCTTTAGTCAGTGGTATAGATAGCATTCAGGAGCAGTGCTGAGTGGCTACCGTGCATGGAGAACATCACTACCAAAGAAACATGGCTTAAATCTTCAGATTTACTAGTTAAATGTTCCACATAGTAAGGAAGAATGACCAATCACTCCTGCCTTTCTTCCTAGAATTTTCCATCCTCCCACTGGCTTGAGGATAGAGTTCATACCAGTCTCACACCAAGTTCCTCTCTCCTTGACTGCTTCTGACATGAAGCCTACTTTCAGTTTTCTACAACCCGTGCTTCTTCTTATCCTAGCATATTTTTATTCTGCTTTTACTTTCTGGAATGTTCCATTACTCTCTTCCTTCAAGCATCCCATAACACAAACTTGCACATACTCATGCATACAAGAGAAAACATACATGGCCTTGTTAATTCCTATTTCTATTTCAAGACCAAGTTTAAATATCAGTTCTTTAGGGAGTTTTTAATCAATCTTACAAACATTTCTTTTTTTTTTTTTTTTTAGGTTTGTGTGGGTTTTTAACAAAAGGAAAAAAATACTTTTCTTAAAATTCCTTATTAAATAGGCATTTAGATAGCAAGCTCCAAAGACTCAGAGATAGTTATCTGTCTTATCAATTCACTGCTCCCATCTTACCACTGAATAAAATGCTTAACGCAGGAAATGCTCAATAAAACATTCAATTTAATATGCAAAGCCTACAATAACTAATATTAATTTTTTTAACTGGGAACGAAACGCAGAGTCTTTGTACCAAACTAAATTTCCAGTTCTTTTTATTTATTTATTTGTTTGTTTGTTTGTTTGTTTATTTTATTTTAGACAGGATCTTGCTAAGTTGTTAAGTTGCCCAGGATGGACTCAAACTAGCAATCTTCCTGCCTTAGTCTCCCAGAGTGTTAACTTCAGGTGTAATGTTATATACTTGTGGCCTTAGCATTTGGAAGGCTGAGACAGAAAAACTGCAGTGAGTTTGAGGTCAGAAAAAGCTTTAGTTGTTTTTTTCTTCTTCTTCAGTTTTTGTTTTTTAAACAAAACAAGTCCACCACACCCCATTTACTACGGATATTTATTAAGTGTCGGGTACTGTTAAAATTATTTTAGAGATCACATGAGGAATGATTTCAGTCAAATGGCAAAATAAGATTTTCTAGTAGTCATATCCTTGCAAAACTATTAACTTGAATAGCTACACACAGATGAAAATGTATTCACAAGATCTGAGGAAACCAGATGAGAGATTTCAGTACAGCAAAGAAATAAAAGATACTGCTAGCCCTGGCAGCAAATACCAACATTCTGGGTGGCTAACAGAGGAAAATTGAAATTTTGAGCGCAGATTGGGGATTTTATTGATTTAACAATACCCTGTCTTAAAGTAAAACTTTAAAGAATGGCTGAGGGTGTAGCTAAGTACAGAAGTGCTAAGTTCAATCCCTAGTCTGGGAAGACAAAGCAGAAGAAAAAGAAGAAGTAAAGAAAAATGTGTGAAAAAAAATATAGGGAGAACAGTTTCCCATTGCATCTTTTACCTCTCTTTCTCTTAACCCTATGTAAAGAGACATCATCCAGGCTAGAGAAAGAGGGAAATAAGCCTAGACTTTGCCTTAGACCTCACTCAGCAAGACCAACCACCAAACACATGTTTTGTCTGGTCTTTTCTTTCTTTTCTTCTCTTCTATTTTCTTCTCTTCTCTCTCTCTTTTTGTTTTGTTTTGTTTTGTTTGAGACAGGGTCTCACTTTGTAGTTCAGGCTGGCCTAGGTTCACTATGTAGCCCTCTGCCTCCCAAGTGCTGAGATTACAGGTATGCGCCACCATGCCTGATATTGTGGTATGTAGTACTGATTGCTGGTGGGTGTGAATCACCAGTGTGGTTACTGGGGATTGAACCAGGGACCTTGTGCTCACCAGGCAGGTGCCAGAACCACTGAGCTAAATCTCTGGCCCTAGAGACATTGCTATAGCTGAAGATTTTGCTCAGTTACTGTGGACTGAGCCTCCGGCCACTCCAGAGCCAGGGTAGAACCTGAGCTCCAGCTCTAAATTGGCTTTTCACATCTTCAAACTCCAGAGATCCTCCGCAGACACCAACTCCATGCCAACCCACACAAGTCCAAGAAACAGGTCTGCTTCTATGGAGTTTACTCAAATCCCATTTAAAAAAGCATTAACAAATGGTGAGCATGGTGGCTCACACCTGTAATCCCAGCACTCGGGAGGCAGAGGCAGGAGGATTGCTGAGTTTGAGGCTACCCTGGGCTACATAGTGAGTTCAGGGCCAGCCTGACCTACAAAGGTGAGACCCTGTCTCAAAAGAACTAAAAAAAAAAACAAAAAAAATTACTATTAAAGTTGACACAAAACTGTGATTAGCATGTTAACAAATGTTTCAGTCATTCTTTCTACTGGCAATTGGAACCCCTTTAGAAAATCTGGCAGCATAGAGTAAAAATTTATAATGTATACTTTTCATTTATTTATTCTGTATTGATATTTCCTAAGGGGTAAATGTGTGAACTTTCCCTGTAACTATCCTTAAAAGGACTGTGATCTACACATCAGTCCCAGTGGGTTGAAGTTCAGAGTCCCAGTATAGTTCTGTCACCAAGGTACACATGCTCCCTATTATGTACATTGGGCATAATCATGATGCTCATGAAGGATTACAGTGATAATCACAATTTTGTATTAGATGTTCATGTTTTGTGGAGATAAATTTCAAAGGAACAAGACCATAGGCAAATGCAAAGAAAGAGATTATTTTGTGATCCAATAAGGAGATATTGTAAGGCTAATCTGTGTCTGTAATAGTAAAAAATGAGGGTAGAGGTGAAATTCAGTAAACTTAAGAATTAAGAGTTCAGCAATGAATTGAAGATAGCATAACAACTGAGCAATTGCTATTCTAAGTAAGGTTCTTTGGGTTTGAACTTTGATAAGCTTCTTCACTTACATGCGTGTGACCTAAGACAACTCACTTATTTTTCCTGACTCTCAGATGAGAACTGACAGGAATCAAAGGCAAAAGCAGCAGATATGAAGAAGATTTAAGATACATTAAAGTAGTAAGAGTAGGAATGAAACAATAGGTCTGTAATGGAAATCTTCAGGAAGGTTCTCAGGGCTTGAGTTTTGTTATTAGGAAGATCTTGTTTCCACTTACTGAGGCAGAGAATTCAAGGGCAAAAAGCAGGGAATAGAGAGCATCATGGGACAGCAGCCCTAGCTGGGTCGCCTACATGACAAATGCACACAGCTGCATACACAGGTGTCTAGCTGGGAAGCAGTCAGGGGCTGGAAACACAGCGTTTTTAAGCTGTCTGAATAGAGGTGAAAACTGAAGCCACAGGAGGGGAAGGAACCACTCAAGAAGACTAGGGAAAGAGTGTCGGGAAGCAAGATGGGGACTCTGGTAGCACCAATATTTAAGAGTCTCCTAAGTTAAGAGAACTTTAAAAGAAAAATTAAGATGACTTTGGGAAGGACTGGAAAATGAATGAAAACAAGATAACAGAATCAGAGGAAAGATGTGAAGTACATACACTGAGATAGCAAGTAAGGGGATGTAGTGCTTTTAGATGAGAACTTTGAAAATCCTGATATATTAAGGGCAGAGTAGAAGGAGAGAGAAGGAAAGGACGGATGCAGATTTGGGAGAATGTCTAGCAGGGTACTTGCAGTAGGATCTAGAGTAGGGAATGAGAAGAGCTCTCCCTTGAGACTGGACAGAGGATATAAGATGGATATTTGCCACGTGTTTCTCACTAAGTGAAAAGAGAGTAGGTAAAATGATTACAAACAACCACACATTTCTAAAGAGATCCAAAACACACCTCCTCTTTTTGAAGTGAGCTTCACATTAAATTCTCATTCTATTGAATTTCTCTAGTATTACATTCTTTGAAACAACTTTCGACCGAAAGCTTCACACTGTTTTTTTCCTGAGACAACTTACATCATAGGTCAAAGAAGCCACGTTCCAAGGTTTTCGGTAGTACGTCAGTGTGTTTCCATCCCGAACTCGGTCACAGAGTCCATTGTAGAATTCATTGTCAAACGGTGTATTTAGGGAATTCATCCCTAAAACGTTGATCCTGGGCATAAACAGAAGAGCATCAAGTGCGGAAATACCTTGGCTAACGCAAGGCCCTGTGGCTGGAGAAGGGAGAGCAGGACAGTTCGGTTCGTGTCCCCATCAACTAACATGTGCACAGCATAATTAGGGACATAGCAAGAGCCTCTTAAGCTTAGTTTAGGGTCTCTGGCACAAAACATACGTCGGAGAGCCTTATACACTCCTCAGCAGCTAGGGCACCGGGTAGAGTGCAAGAAAGAGATGCAGTTAGTAGTCACACGGGACTATCTGGCTCCACTTTTGGAACGCTTCCTGAGCCAGGAGCCAGTGCTGTAACACCAGTGATCTAAATTATTTCAGAGCAAAGTATCTCAGGGGGGCACTAAAACACACGCAGGAAATTTTTCATCTACAAATCAACATTGAGGCTTCCTCTCCCGCCCCTGCCACCATCCTCCTTCACCTTAAGCCTTCTCCTCCAGGTGCTCGTTGGCTTGTCAAGATCCGCATCCCCCCAGGTTTATAATATTTCTATTATATTTCCAAGATGAGTGTAATACTCTCAGGCTCCCAGTGAGACGTTCTTACAAGTTTTACTTTTTCTCCCAGAAAAATATTTTTATTTGACAAGCTTTAGTTCGTAAATAGAATATTATTTCACTTTTAAAATTTAGGCTTGCTCAGGGCCAGCCTGAACTAAAAAAAGCGAGACCCTGTCTCAAAAAAAAAAAAAATTAGGCTTGATAAGTAGACTTAAAAATCAATACACACATAAGAAATAGTTTGTCTTCGTGAAGTTCCTCCATTGCTAATTGGAGGGACACAGTCAGTTCTGTCCAGGCTGGATCTGGAATAAATTGAGCCAAAATGGAAGTTTAATTATCATACTCATAACTTACCTTGGCACGAAAGCATAAGCTTGTTCACTTCTCTAGACCACATTCCTAACTCCGGTGAACTAGATTATAGATCTGAATATTGATTTCATGAACAATTTGTCACAGAATGTGCACAGCTTACCTTAAGCCATTGTTAATGCCAGAAAAATTAGTGGAAGAGAATCTTACTGCCATTGGATTAGATAAAAAATGATGTACATAAATCTCAATTTTAACTTTTGAATCTATAGAGGAAGTAAACATTGTCATAAAAAAGAGGTCATAAAAAAAGGTCATAAAAAGGAATTCAGAAGCAGGATTGGACTTGAGCTGTAGAGGGTGAGTGTGCCAGGACGAGCTAGAAAGGAGGAATGGTGTGAGCAAGAGCCTGCAAGTGGAAACACACGTTTTTTTTGATAATGTTTCTAGATTTTCTGCTTGTATACTTTGCAAGATAATTTTAGTAAACTATACCTTCTACACATTTTTTAGTGTGACAGCTAACATTTTTATTTTAAGTTTAAATATTTATGAAGGATATGATTTTCCAGTGTATTATCAGTGTATGTACTTTAACATATTAGGTGTTTTTTTTAAACTTTAAAAGAAACCCAATAAAAACAAGTGCAGTTATGGTGAGTAACACATTACTACAACATTAATATAACAGTTGGAAATTTTACAGTATTTTTAATAGAGTTCAGCTTTTATGAAAGTTTTAGGTTTACAGTAAAATTGAACGAAGGCTTACAGGCTTTCTATAAGTTGTTTCCTTTTTATTCTTTTTATTTATTTATTTATTTATTTTTTTGAGACAGGGTCTCGCTTTGTAGTTCAGGCTGGCCCTGAGCTCACTATGTAGCCCAGGCAAGCCTGGAACTCAGCAGTCCTCCTGCCTCTGCCTCACAAGTGCCGGGATTACAGGTTTGAGCCACCAAACCCAGCATTTGTGGTATGTGGTCTGATTGCTGGTGGGTGTGAGTCACCATGCCTGCTATTGTTGTATGTGGTTACCAGGGATTGAACCAGGGATGTTGTGCTTGCTAGGCAGGCACTGGAACCACTGAGCTAAATCTCTGGCCCTTCCTTTTTATTCTAAAATCCATATTTTTATTTCTTCTCTCTCTCTCTCTCTTTTTTTTGAGACAGGGTCTCACTTTGTAGTTCAGCCTGGCCCTGAGCTCACTATGTAGCCCAGGCAAGCCTCGGAACTCAGCAGTCCTCCTGCCTCTGCCTCCCAAGGGCTGGGATGACAGGTGTGAGCCACTACTCCCGGCACCGAGGTATGTGGTATTGATTGCTGGTGGGCGTGAGTCACCACGGCTAGCATTGTATGTGGTTACCGGGATTGAACTCAGGTCCTTGCGCTTGCTAGGCAGGCGCTGGAACCACTGAGCTAAACCTCCAGCCCTGTTCTAGTCTTATATAAAGCTTATTTTTATAATTAATTACTGATCATTGATTAGGACATCTTTTAAAACTGGTGATTAAAAGTATTAGAGGTCACTTAATTTCCAAGCCATTAGAGTCCAACTAAGTACCAAGATTTGGAATTTGGAGGTTTCCCCATCCTATAGCAAAATATGAGCTGAGCGAGAGGTGGACCCATTTGTGGAAAGTAGGAGAAAAGTGTAATGAAAAAGTCAAGAAGGAGAAAGAGCCGGACCACTGAAATGTAGCTGAATCGTCAAGCTTTCAACTGGATTTAAAAATGGATTGGAGGGTTTGCTATTAGATCGGTTAAATAATGAACAGTTGGGGAAGCTATTACCTTAAAACTTAGCTTCTCTCTCTCAGAAAGTTTCTGATGCTATGTGATATGCTTACCCTAGTTTGAAGGTTATGTTTTCATGGAAGATCAAATTGACCACTTGGCCGGTCTGCCAGGAGACTTACCATGAAGCACACACACAGTCTAAAACATAACTATGGAAAAAAATGTTTCAAAGCCTTTTGACTTGATTCCACTACTTCAGAGACAACCAGGCTGTTCTAAAATGAGCCAGTTATTTTCTGCCAAGAAGCACGAAAACTTCTCAAGGGTAGAAAGTCATCACCCAGGGAATGAAAGAAGCCACATGTGTTCTTTGGCAGCCCTCAGAGATGCCTGGATTCACACCTGCATCTAGAAGCACGCGAAGCTCCAACTTACCAGGGGAACAGACGAGAAAGCTCCCTTCGCAGAGGTAGAGTTGTACTGAGATCACAAAAAGTGATTGCTGCATACTGTACATCACTTACAGCTGGTTTGGATTTGCATTTTAATGATGAACATAAGAGGGGCTGGAGGATCTCCCTAAACAGTTCTGCCTCTCAGACCCCCTTGCCTATGAGACAGGAGGCTGAAACAGCTGTGATACAATTCTATTCTCCTGATACTCATCTAAAAGAGAGTCCTTAAAACGAGAAATTATAAATTAATTGCATCAAGCTTTCGGGACCTTCCCTATGTAAAAAAATCAGACTGTGACTGCTGGGCTGTTGTGTTGACTTCCAGGCGGAACTGTGGAGAAGCAGTTCAGAGTGTGGCTATGACAAGAGTGTCGATTCCCGTCGGTATTGTTTCACTACAGTCCAAGTGAGACTAACGCAGTAAATAAATATTTAATAACAATATTAATGATTACTGTAAGTATGCCAAGCATATTTGGAAACCTCTTCTTAAATAATAATTGCTGATTCGTTCTACTCTTTAATATGTTTAACTCAGATGTTAGTGTGACCACATTTTATGGAACTTTTTTCTTTTTAAAAGTTTGTTGCATGTCACAGAGAAGGTGGTAAAGTCTTCATAATGGTGTGGTGAGTGTGTAGGTGGTGGTGTTGTGGGGGAGCGAATAGCGGGAATGACAGAAATGTGTAGCTTCATGTGAGTCAGAGAAACGGGTTTTGGTTGTGCTAACAACAAGCCAAAGGGCCTCGATTATTCTGTCTAGTTCTTATTAATAAAATGAATGTAATACCATTTCAAAGAGCCTCGCAGGATTGTTGTGGAATCCTATAGACATGGTAAGTGCAATAAGATTTTTAAAAGTTCAAGTTATTATGCAAATAAAAGTTGCCATAAAATAATAGCTTTTAAAAAGGAAATTTGGTGGAAGGGTGAGTAATGAGGGGTAAAGAAAAAATGTGACGGTAATAAAGAAAGGGAAACAAGGCGTATGCATTTAGTGGGTGGGGGTTGTGGGGTGGGTAGGGGACTGGGAAAAAGTGAGAATTAAATCGTGTTGTATACTGGTACAAATTCCCAATATTGAATGTGATCATGATGTGTGTATACAATGTACCAATAAAGAAATGGAGCAAGAAAAAAATAATAGTAGGTTTTATGAGGACTAAATTTGTGGTAGGATTTTGTTCATGATAATAGGGAATTTCACTGAAATTCCATCAGGACCTGCCTCGAATTCCCTTTATATAGCTAACCTTTCACACCACAAGAACCTCACCCTCTGAACCTTGAAGGCTTAGTTTGATTGTTGTCCTTGATTGCTCATGCCCACCAACAATCAATACCACATACCATAGTGCCGGGCATGATGGCTCACGCCTGTAATCCCAACACTCGGGAGGTACAGGAAGGAGGATGGAGGCTTGCCTGGGCTACATAGTGAGCTCAGGGCCAGCCTGAACTATGAGACTCTGTCTCAATAAAAAAAAAAAACAAAAAAAAAAACACCTAGTTTTAGTTCTACCTGGTATCAACTGCCAGTATTTTAGAAGACACACATTTACACATTGTTATTCATCAATTAATACACCTACTTGTCATTTTTTTGAAGCATGTACTGAGTATCTACCATGACCAGGCCCCAAAATTATGAAGATAAAAAGACATTTTATTTTATTGGTGAGGAAATAAGCCATGCCACCTCCATCCATATATCACTGCATGGGAGAACAACCAGGTCTTTGCCAAGAAAAAATTCACCCAGCTCAGGAGAACTAAAGGAGGTCCTGCAGTAATATCCCTGGGCTATGGGGTAGAATAGAACCAAACTTCGGGTCTGCGCACCTTCCCAGTTCCTAGAGCACAGACTTCTACATTATAGTGTACAGCCCTTAGTTGTAAACTCTAAGGCTTCACTTAGAGCTGACACCCAGCTATCCAGAGCCCAGAATGGAAATGAGTGACACATCAGCTGTCCCCAAAGGAGAATCAGAGCTTCAACTCTGCCCTCAGAACAGCTTCCTTTAAACCCACTCCTCCTGGGTCAACTTCAGAGAGCTCGAGTCTCCTGAGAAGTTATAATCAGCTATCCATCTAGAAGTTCCAAGGGAAAGTACTCTTTCTGGGAATTCAAAGTGTTCTGATAACAAATGTTCTCACAGCAAGTGTTCTCACTGATTTCCAGACTTGCTCTTGCCTGTTCAGTTCCAAAGGTTTACGTGTCACGTCAATGTGGCTGTGATGCTCCTGATGTTCATACACGAGCCACTTCATGTCTTACTGGGCCCGGAAGTAACATGCTGATGGTGAAGTTCATTTTGCAGACAGTACTGAGGTTGGGAAGCTTAGAGTACCCTGTGTGAACCATGTCCTTTGTATAATCCTTTCTACTGCTCTATCACCACCAGAGACTCAGAGACATTTCCACTAATTTTCTTCTGGAAACATTCAAATGAAATACAGACCCTTTGCCTGCTGTTCGCGCCAGCTCAGACTCTTCTACCACCCGGTTGCGGCAGGGAGGCCGGGGATCGGTGTCACAGTCATCCTCATCTGAGAAGTCGCCGCAGTCGTTGTCCTCATTACACAGAAGTCGCCTCTTTATGCATCTGCCTGTGGTCAACATCAGGAAAGAGACCGTGTCTAAAGACAGATGTTTTTTCTTTTCTGAAGTTAGCAAATGTACTTTAAGGCTGGAGGTGAGGGCCTAGTAAAGCACACTGGAAGTTTTTGCACAGAACATATCAATGATGGCCTTGTTGGGGAGCCTTCAGTACTTGGAAACGTATCTAGAATGTGTTTATTTCTTTTCACGCAGGAGGATGCACAGAAACGCACAGTGAGCAGCTGACAGGGGGGATTACCTGTGCTGCACTGGAAGTCGTTTCCACAGTCGTGTTCAGCCTCCAGGCAAGGCTTCGAGGGCACACACTCTTTTCTGTCTCCCAGGGCATCCATGCAACGTTTCCCGTTGAATTGTCCAAAACGCTCAATGCTCCTTGAGCGAAACTGCACAAAACCAGCTGGGAAAGTTAGACTTCCTAATGCGACAAGGGATTATGGTCAGAAGCGACATACGTCCTACTGCAACTTCCCGAAAGCAAATGAGCCCATGGTTGTAAGAGAGAAATGGCGGCATTCACTGATGACAGTGAAGGCAGCACTCCGCGTTCTAGTTTAATACTCTCATGCACTCTCTCATGACCGCGCGGTATGATGTGCAGCAAGCCACATACATTCAGATGACTGTTGTTCCTCGGGGTTGGAGCTCAGTTGTGGGGGCTTCTTGCCTTATAGCTCTTCCCCTGGAGAGGTGAGCAATAGTTTCCAGGGGAGAAAAGGTGAGAGCTTACCATCTGTTTGAGGCAAGGGTCACACTCTGACCATTCACTCCAAACACTCATCCGGCAGTCTCTGGGCAATGGAGAGCTGTTACTTTGTGCTGATTCTTGGCTATAAATGAGACAATAAAAGTTAATCAATTTATGGTGACTTTCATGTATTCCTGTTCTCAAGAAGTCTTCCTAGACTTTATTTCTCAGCTGTACACAGTGGCTCATGCTTACAGCCCAGCGTTCTGAGAGACTGAGGCAAGAGAATTAAAGTTTGAGGCCAGGCTTGATGACTTAGAGACTTAATGAAACTTTATTTTAGAATGAAAACTACAGTTTAAGATGTAGCTCATTATGAAGGCTGAGAGTTCACTCTCCAGCCAGTTCTGAAAAAAATATCTTTACCATTTTCCCCCTTCTAAATCATACTACTTATCCTTTACCCACTTGACCCTTGATCATATGTTGTTTTGTATTTTTTCATGCATCTTTTTGTTTAATTTGTGTAATTCATGCTAATTTAACTTTCACCTTAACAATAACAACACTAACAGGAAGAAATCCAGCAAGGTAACCAGGCAGATGTTTTATACTGATTAATCTTGCATTTTCAAACAGATCACGAGCTCCCTGAAGCTAGAAATCCTGTTTGACTTTCTGTGTCTCCCTCCCCTCCCCGCAGGACCTGGCAACACCTCCAGTTGCCTGGTTCTCCTACGGACGGAAGGCAGCCGGCCACCATCACCGCAGTGCGTGCCTCGTCAGCCACGCTGTCCCGCTCCAGGACTCTGTGCAGCACTTCTGACCGTGTCCTTCACCACTTCCATGTGGCCCACTCAGTTCCTTTCAGTGCTGGCCCTAGACGCTCCCTCACAGCCTCGAAGCATTTGACCGCTGTGCTTTTCGGAGCACTCTCCTCCCAGATCTAAGTGACACTGTATTCCTCTCCGCCCAGTGCCCTCTCTGCTCTGCTAAGTAAGCTTTTTGCTTTCTCTTTTTCTCTGTGCTGCCCCAGAGCCGCCCTGTCTATGTGTGTGTCCTCATGATGCTCATAGTGTTCAGACCTTTCTCCAGAATTTTGAACTTTTGGATTCCATTGCCAGCTGGACATCTGCGCTCGGATATCTTCAGGTTCACCAAACTCAGTGGATTCTCAAATCGATTCATTTCTTTTTTCCTTTTCCTTCAAAGCTGCCCCTTGATTTGTGCAGCTATGCTAGACGGAGTCCGGGTGTTCGCTGTGTCAGCCTGCATCCCTTCGTCCGTATCGCTGACATCTAACCGGCCACTAATGCCTGCTGTTGACAGTCTGGTGAATGATTCTCAGACCTGCCGTTCCCTATCTCTTCCAGATGTACTCTTGTCTGCACTAGTGGTTTGTCTCCCATAGATGACTCCAATAGTTTCTGAGTTAGTGTAAGACATCCAGAGGGATCTTTTTCAAAACGCAAACCTGATCTTACCATTCCCCTACTGAAGCCTTCCAGTAGATTCTCACCACTCTAGGGATAATTTGCCAACATGGTGTGAGCAGTGACTCCCTAAGCTGTCCACATACTGAGCTCTGTACTCCGTGAACATGTTACCTTAAATGGCGAGAAATGTGGCAGACTGTGATGAAGAGTGGGCCTGTTCTAACCACACAAGTTCTCCAAAGAAGAGTGGACTTAAGACGTGAACACAGAAGAGGCAGGAGAAACTGAAGTCTCGCAAAGGGACACTGCTTGCCGTTGCTGGCAATGGAGATGGAAGAAGGGGTCTGTGAAGAGAATTCTAGAACCTGGGAGCGGCACAGAAATGGACCTTTCCTAGATCCTCCATTAAGGGATCTAGCCCTGCTGGCATCTTAGTTTTGACACAGTGAAACCTGTTTCAGATTTCTAACTTTCAGACTTGTAAAATAGTAAACTCATGTTTTAAGTCACTGAAATTGACACATTTGTTACCATTGTAAAGAGAAGTGAATACACATGACCCAGGCATCTCTACAAAGCCTGACCTCTTCCTTAGGCGACGACTTCACTTTTTCTACCTAAATCCCCAACAACTGAGCTTAAGTGTGTTGGATGAGCCACTTTTTCTCATGACTTCAAGTTTTTAATCATGCTAATCTCTGTTCACCATGCTGATCTTACCCAGGACACATTTTTTATTAGTGTATGTTTTTGATACCTAATAGTTATGTTTAGTTGGGGGAACTGATACATATATATCATTTCTTGATCAGTTTTGATCTCTTTTGATCTCTTCCCCTTACCCAAAAGGTCTACTTCCCTCTTTCACACTCTCCTTTTTTTTGAGACAGGGTCTCACTTTGTAGTTCAGGCTGGCCCTGAGCTTACTATGTAGCCCAAGCAAACCTCAAACTCAGCAATCCTCCTGTCTCTGCCTCCTGAGTGCTGGGATTACAGGTGTGAGCCACCACGCCCAGCACTGTGGTATGTGGTATTGATTGCTGGTGGGCATGAGTCACCACGCCCAGCATTGTATGTGGTTACCGGGATCAGACTCAGGACCTTGTTCTTGTGAGGCAGGCGCTGGAACCACTGAGCTAAATCTCTGGCCCACACTATCTCTCTTATTTTACTTGCATTAATTTATATTTTGAGTTTCTCATATCAGAGAAACCATGACATATGTGTATTTAATTTTCTGTATCTGACTTTCTTCACTCAATGCTGCTTTCCTGAGAAGCTTCTCCAGCCTCCTGGGGTAGATTTCTGGGTGAGTCCTGTTGTAACATCTTGTCCTTCCCTATATCATAAACACTTTATAATGACTCATTTCATTTAGTTAATTAATTACTTAATTTGTCAATTCATCAAATATTTAGTTGACTATTATTGGCTAGGCATGGCATATAGGATGATGTTGAAAACAAGACAAAATGCATATCATGCTCCCCTAAACTAAACTGAGTTTCCATTCTAGTTAAAACTACCAAGGAGACTGGAAGAGTTCGTGCAGCTCACGTATAAAGTGCCTGAAACATAATGGCCTCTTTAGAAGTATTTTTTGAATGAGAAAAGTAATAACTGAGTGAAAAAAGAGGAAGGAAATTCCTGGCCATGTGGTCTTGGGTAGACCTAAGCCTATGCTTCTCTAATCTGATCTCCTGGTGAAGCATTCATATGGTTCTGTACAAGATTACTTGTCATGCAAGCAGGCATTCTGTTTGGAGAGGCCATTTTTATAAGCCTTCCCAACACCATCCAGAATATCAAAAAGTCTGCAAAGCCTCTATGTATTAAAAGTATGGGCTAAAAATGTATTATACAGACTGCCAAAATTCCTAGAAAAATCTGTTTTCATTAAGTTAGGGTAGCCATGTGTGTCGGAAATCACACAGTTAAGAAAGTCTCTGCTAGAAAATCTCCATGAAATTAAAGAAGCCTCATCTGGAATTGATGAGCTCCAAGCATTGGCAGTTACACCCTTATGCAATAGTGTATCTCAGTACTGGTTCTATATCCTCCTCTAAGACATAAAAAATAAGAATTTGTGCTTAGAGTGTAGCTTACTGGGAGAGTGCACACATGGGGGGCATATGAGTCTTCAGGTTCAATCTCTAGCACCACAAAAATAAATAAATAAAATTAAAATATGAGTTATAAAATTATGATCCTCATTCCACACTAATTAAATCAGGCCCTCTGAGGATGGGTACAGATATCCATGTTTCTAAAAAAAACTACACAGGTGAGGTAGTTCTCATGTTTATACAGTGTTGAAAAATATTGCTTAGCAATGTTTGGTAGAAATACATGATATCTGAAAGGGTGGATTTCAAACAGATGTGGGATGATCTCTATGTTGAAATTGCCTGAATTTAAAGCCAGCATTGACTTCATTATGTCAGTGGGCTGAGCTATCATTGTTCTAGAATTTACTGTAGACTTTGCCTATTAACATCCGTATGGATCTTCACAATAGCTTCTTGTTATCTTAAACTGGTGACATGTTAGTGATTAGTTTCAGCAGCTCTCTAGGGTTTCAGAAACCACACCCTACAAACCAGTGCTAGAATAGCTTTGTCCTCACCAGCATCTCAGACTGGTGTTCAGTGCTGGCGGAGAGGGTCTAGCAGTGGAGGATCATAAAGCCACTACAAATACTGAGCAGTAATGTCCAGATCTTTGTGGATAAACCTAGAATCCAGTCAGTGGTGCGATAATTCTACAGCCCAGCAGTTCTCTTCTGCTGTCTTCATGTTCAATGACCGAACTCTGTTCCAGTGACCCTGGCATCGCCCATGGACAGTCGTCTAATACCCTTTGCATTAGAGCCCAAAAAGACTACTTGAAAACTCATTTACTCATTTCCTAGATTCTTGTTTCAGTATATATTTAGATGTCCCTCATCCTCCTAGGTAGGGCTTTCGGGAGGTGATTAGATCAGCAGAGTGTGATAATTATCATGGATTATTCCACTGATGGGTTTATTGTTAGACATAATGTTGGGAGTGGAGCCTGATCAAAGAAGGTGGGTTGTTGGGGTTCTGATCTAGAAGGACATACTGTGCCTTCCTCCCCACTCCTAGTTTCTACTTTCAGACACTTTCTCTCTGCTTTCTGGTAGCCATGCCAGGAGGGGCTCTTCCCCAGCACCCACCTCTGCTATACTGTCTCACCTTGGAGCCAGCCAACTATGGACTGAAATGTAAGCCAAAATAACCCCTCCTTCCTGAAGTCGTGAGTATCAGGTACTGTATCTCAGTAAGACGGGGACTTAGAGGTTCCTTAAAGATTCCTTTTCTAAGTTTGGGCTTACACTTTAGACTTAGCACAAAATGCTAGATCTTTGTGCTACATCTTACATTGCCCTCCTAGTCTTTGATTTGGATTCACTTCCTAAATGATGGATCCTGTTCCCAAAGGAGCTCTGCCATGATTACATCCTTCTCCTAGAAGCAATATTTACACACCTCTAGAAAATAGGCCCAAAGTATTACTTTGTGTGGGCAGCCTGAACAACAGGAATTTATTTCTCCCACAATTCTAGAGGCCAGAAGTCTGAGATCAACATGTAATAGGGTTGGTCTCTTCTGAGGTCTCACTGTTGGTTTGAGTTCAACAGATCAATTTTGTGGAGATAAATTCAGCCCGTAGCACTGATAAATATTTTAATTAAACAATACTTTATTTTTTTTGCTAGCTTTAGTGGAGAATTTTCCAAGCTTAGTTTCTCATTAAGTCTCTATCTTTAAGGAATACATTTCATGAGCCTCATTCATTTTGTTTTATAGATAGGAAACTAAAAATGGAGAGTTTATCTCAGTTTGGACCCCTGGTGGATTTACATTTCTTTTCTAGATTAGTACAGTTTTGTCCTGTCTCTACAAGAAAAATAAGTTTGAAATAAGCTTATCAGTCATAGTTTGTTCAACAATTTCTTCAGTTGTTTAGACATTTCGAGATACAATGAGTTTAAAAGAATTTGATTTATTTTTTAGAAATACAGCAGCTCCAGGTAAAGTAAGCTAATTAGACAACTGCTCTTGCCTGGATCTATTTTAAGTTTACAACTAAATGATGTCAAATGAGGCAAAAATAAACTGAAAGTTGTGTTAACATCTGTTTTACCTCTTCTGTGTTAGGTGCCTGCATACTAGGAGGAATAATAAAGGTGGCTCTTAGAGGGATTATTAGGATGGAATAATGCACTAAGTATAAGTGGCTAAAACAAAGATTGCCATTGAATTAAATATGATATATGTGTATAAGGAAGATCTTCTTTTTTTTTTTTTTTGGAGGCAGGGTCTAGCTTTGGAGTTCAGGCTGGCCCTGAGCTCACTATGTGGCCCAGGCAAGCTTTGAACTCAGCAATCCTCCTGCCTCTGCCTTCCGAGAGTTGGGATTACAGAGGTGAGCCACCACGCCTGGCATTGTGGTATGTGGTACTGATTACTGGTGGGCGTGGGTCACCACACCTGGTATTGTTATATGTGATTACAAGGATCTAACTCAGGATCTTGTGTTTGCTAGGCAGGCATGGGAATCCCTGAGCTAAGTCTCTGCTTGGATGGTCTTTAGTAGCTCCTTCTATATTTCACTGTCTGAACCCAGCACCACCTCTCAGACCCTTAACTCACTCAGCAAATAATCTTCTGTAGCTGAAGGACTGCACATATACTGTACTCACCACCTGCCTATCATCCTGCTGGACTGCTAGGCTGAGCCAAGAAGTATTTGAAGGCATTTTCTGGATTTATACCCAAAATATGTTTATAAAATAAAGGGCTCTGCATGTGCTTGAGAGACACCTCTTAGATCAAAGTGATGTCCATCAACATGGCAGGAGGCCTCTCTCTGGGCCAGAAAAGCATCAAAGGAGAGGCATAAGTGTACACCTATCCCATTCTCTGCCCTGAAGATAAGTTTCCAGTTTAAGACAAAAAGCTTCAACAGCACACCCCAGAACACCTCAGCCCAGGCATAAAGTCCTAAAGGGAGTCTTTTTGTCAATAAATATGACAGTGTGGCTCCCTTGAACAGGGAAAAGTAGGCTCATTAGCAGTACATTATTTTTTTTAAATTTTATCTTTATTGGTACATTGTATGTATACATTGTGATCACACTCAATATTGGGAATTTGTGCCAGTGTATGACACAATTTAATTCTCATTTTTTCCTGTTCCTTACCCACCCCACAACCCTCCACCCCATAAATACTTAAGTTTTGTTTCCCTTTTTTAAATTTTTTTTTTTTATTTTTTGAGAGACAGGGTCTCGCTTTGTAGTTCAGGCTGGCCTTGAGCTAACTATATAGCCCAGGTGAGCCTTGAACTCAGCCATTTTCCTGTCTCTGCCTTTCAAGTGCTGGGATTACAGGCATGAGCCACCACACCCAGCTGTTTCCCTTTTTTTTATTGCCATCATATTCTTTCTTTACCCTGTATTACTCCTTCATGATATTTCCTTTTGCATATTTTCTATTTCATAATATCCATCATACATTCTAGAACTTATTAACATCTTCATTTTCTCATACCAGAGAACAGGTATGATATTTACACATCTTTAGTCTGTTTATTTCACTTATGAGTATGTCCTGAAGGTACAACCATTTGAGTATAAGTGACTCAAACTTATCATTCTTTAGGGCAGAGTATTACTCCATTTTATAGAAAAACCACCTCTTCTTTATCCAGTCTCCAGTTGATTGGCATTTGGGTTGCTTCCAAGATTGAGCTATCACAATAGCAACACATTCTTAACCCATGGGTCTTCCTGTTGGCTTAACTGACATAATTCATGAAAATATAAAAATAATAGAATAGCAATGCCCAACACTAATTCTTTTCAGGACTTTTTCTGACTCTCCAAGTCTTATTTAAGTTTATTTTTTTTTTTCCCCAAGATCCCCATGAGTCAACCTCCAACAACTTTTACAGGGGTTTACTGTACTTCAGGCCACAACACAGAGCACAACATTATCCTCTGGAGGTAAGAAGTAATAAGTAAGTATGCAAGAAAACATAGGTGCAGTGTCTGTTAAGATGCATGAATTCTGAAAGAAAATTCAGTAAGGTGAAATACAGACAGAATCATAGTGTGGGAGGTGGAGGGAGAGTTTTTAATAGAGAATTGAGAAAAAATACTCCCAGAGTAAGTGTGGGGCTTTGGACACGTCTCCACAAATTAACACTCCTCTCACCTAAAGTAGGGTCTAAGTGACTTTTTTCTTGGAGTTGGCTGGGCCATTGTGATTCCTGTATTGCAGAAAAAGTGATTGCTGAATGACTTGCAGAACCCAGTGAGAAAAGATTATGAAAGTTCTATTGGCTTGTCTAAGGGTATTTACCTCAGTGCACTTCAGAGGAAGAGAGAGCAGGTTAACTAAGAGGAGGGAGGGCAAGCTCTATGTTGGAGCCCTTGAGGAAGAGTTTAGATATGATTTTGAGTTTGCTGGGAATCCTTAGTAAGTAGGAATAACACTAAGATTTGTGCTTTCCAAGGATTTTGCTGGTTGCTGGAATGTTACAATGTGTCCGTGTTCTGATGGGAGCAACTAGGTACCAAGGGGAGTTCAGAGGAGACAGAAGAGAAATGACAAACAGGGCAGAACCTGAATTAGGCCAGAGCAGATGAAGACAGCACTCATGTGGGGTCTGCAACCCTCCTGGGCACACACCTCCCTTGTGCCATGGGCTTCACTCATGGAACTTGGCTTAGTTGTGAGGTCATTTTCTTTTTCATGTTCCTCACTAGATTGAAAGTCCGGGGAGGGCAGGACTGTGGTAATGTGCTCTGCATTACACAGCAACTTCCACCTCAACATCCTGCCCATGTTGCAGACTTGATAAAAATGTGCTGTAGTATATAGCTAAGTAAACAAATGACCATTTTTGACCAACAGAAGTTGATAAACAAATAGCGTCTAATCTGTATTGAATATAGAAATGAAAAATCAAGGGAAATACAAACAGACTAAGAGGAAAAATGAATACTTTGGTTATCTTTATTTTCTTTTAGGTACATTTTTTCTATGAATGTGATTTTGAATATTTTTTTCTAAATTGTTAAAGTAAATAATAATCGCTAATGTCTATGAGTGCTGTTTGTGTCAGAAAGTTAAATCTCTATATTTTAATCCACTCACTTCTTATATCAGACCTGTAAAATATCTCTTACTCTTCCTATCACACTTCAAAGATGAGGAACTGAGCCAGAGAGACAGGGAGGAATTTCCCATGGTTATGTGGCAGCAGAGATGAATTCAAACAGTTTCTCTTCAAAGTCCACATTCCTAGCCATTCTCTGGCCTTTTGACTCCTGGTCTAACATGCCTGAAGGACTTTTTGCCAAAAGAAGCATACACATAGCCTTTAAATGTATTTTTTAAAATGTGGAACCTAACTCAATAGGAGAAAGGTGAATTCAAACTGTACCAACATACCATTTTCCACCTATGTGACTGACAAGCACCGAACTCACAGGCTCCTTGTTTCTGTTGGCAAAGCCAGGGGAAAGCAAGTGCTATCATATGCTGCTGGTGAGAGTGCAAAATAATACAAACGCCATAGGGCCAAGGGGCAAGTTGGGCACAGTCACAAAGGCAGTTACCTTCTGACACAGTTACGTCACTTCCGGAAAGTGAGAAGTGATATAATTTATATCCTCAGGTACATGAATCCACTTACAAAATCCTATATAAATAAGGATATCCATTGCAGCATTGTTTCTGGTATGAAAGACTGGAAGCTACCCATATGTCTGTTGGCAGGAGATGTGTTACCTCAATTGTTTACACACACAATAGAAAATTAATCAGCCCAGAGGAGAATGAGGAAGTGCCTTCACACTGGTTTAGAAAGGTCACTCTGACACATTATAATGTTTAAAAAAGCAAAGTACACAACAACAAGTATAATAAGGTAGCTTTGGTAAAGAAAGGGAGGTAATAAAATAGCATATAACTGCTTCAATCTATGCAAAGAGATAATAGAAAGATACACAAGCAACTAATATATGCTTACTTAAAAGGTAGAGGATGGTGGGCGGGGCAATGTCCTAAACAATTTACATAAAACATTACAGAATTCATGGAAAGTTATGAATGGGGAAAGCAAAGATTTCCAGAGTACACCTTGTTTTTCTTTTATCTTTGAACTATTTACATATTTTGTTACTTACAAATTAAGAGGAGGCAAAGACTGCCTGGAGCACTTAACATTTGCTGGACACTCTGCCGAGCGTATTGTGTTTATTATCTCAGTTACTCCTTGTGCTGGTTCAGGCAAGTCCATCTCTTCCATGAGGAGGAAGCAGAGTCAGGGAAGGGAAGGGGTCAGCCAGCACGGTAAACTGGGGAGCCAGGGGCCATTCCGGGGGCCTGGCTCTAGAGTCACGCTCTCATTCTCCTGCTACGGTGGAATATGATATAAATGCTGAGAACCAGCATTGCATCTCTACGTGCTGTGTCTTCTTCAGCTCATTAGGATGTGACGCATGGACGCGGGCATGGTGTTTTGGGGAAATATTCCTCTGCGGTAGAAAAAGGATCTCAAACCCCAGGGCACCATCCGGGATTGGGATGCCAAGGAGGAGAAACAAAGCAGTTAACCTTTGCCTAATGTGGCAAAAGGTCAGTGTAGCCTATAATGAAGTGTTAGACAATGAAACAAACTTACCTTAACTTTAAATGTTTTTTTTTTTAATTTTAAATGTTTTGAACACTAGGAACTGATAAATCTAGTTTTATCATATACTTGTGATCAGTGTTGTAATTCCAAGTGTTTAAAAATAATATCTCAGCCTTAACATTTGAGTGCCTTGTTTAAAAAAAATTTCCAGAAATAGCAATAGATTTCTAAGAAAACTTACAAAGATCGTATATGTCTTTCTTATCTCTTATTAAAGTTTAAATTCTAGGGTTCTCCATATCACTTCTGGGTTTATTTTGCTGTTTAGAATTGAATCTTGAAACACCAAAAGCATCGTAAAGTTTCACAGACAAATTGATAACCCGTCACTTACCTAAGAGTGAGCTTTAACATAAGGCCACTGATTTCTAAGATGCAGATCATGAAGGCGAAGCTCCTGCGGGGCGACATGTTCCTTGTGGGGCGCTTCTCCGAGGTGGCCTGCAGGCCCTGCAGAACACTAATTTGTAAGGAGCAGCAGGACAGGAAGCAACTATTGTTTGTCTGAGCTTGTGGATTTTTGTCAGTTGGGGCCAGCTGGACTCAAAAGTCCAGCCAAAGGGGGACATTTGGTGATGCTCAGGTTGCTGTTTTCCCGTATTGATAAGTGTATTTGGTGATGAGCCAACGTGCTGAAATGCTGAGGTTAGCGTCAGTGCTGTGTAAAACCTACACAACAAACAACCCCCGACCAGACCAGCAGCTCTCACTTGGCTAACCCTGGGAGAGAGGACGAGGGTGTGTGTAATTTTGGAAAGAGGCTCATAGGTGATTCTCATAGAGATGCAAGCTCAAAATAAGCAAAAGAATGACACAGAATGAAGGGAAAGTACAGACGTGGCTGTTCAAACTCCTCCCCAGTCTGAAAGTGAGCCACGTGGGCTGTTTCCATGTGGGCAAAGTACAAAATGAATTTACAAACTTCTTTCTTTGTAGACATAGTGGATCTTTGTGAAGAATGAAATATAAACTCCTCAGAACATTAGTAATACCCTCCAAAGGACACGCTCTCTTTATCTCAGAATCACACACACCTGATTCTGAGATGGAAAAGTTGCCTCTGCGCGTGAAACGTGCTCGCCTCCCATCTCCGCGCTCTCCAGGACCTGTGGCCGCGGTGAGCCAGTCTGGAGGTGCCAGACATGTGGACTTTGCAACTGCTCTGAGAGCACAGCTCGCTCGATACAGTGCCCGGGACACTGGAGACACCTGAGGCCGGCCTACGCCCACACTAGGCTAAGTCACTTGCGCCACATTGGACCCCACTTTCATTTTTTAGCTTCCCAACTCATTCTAATATGTGGCCAGATTTCAGACCAAGAATAAACACCTCAAGGAAAAAGAGCAGATGGAGTTCCATAGGCAACTGATCACTGTTTTTTTTTAAATTCAATTTATTGGTACATTATATACATCACAATTACACCTGATCACTGGGATTTAAAGATACATCCTGACACAGTTCTGAAGGGGACTTCATTTACTGAGGTATTAATTATAAATATATAATGAAGTAACGTTAATGGATATAAAGATAATACAAGTGGTGGGGTTAGGGGATAACAGAACATATTGCTAGTTTTTCCAGGGCTGCCTTGTCTTTGCCCTCATGGTCCTCCTTGGAGTAAAGTGTATTTATGCTTTCTTGCTCTTGTATTTTCAGGAACAAAGGTCTCTAATGGGACTAATTTCCCTCATTCCTCAATCTGCTGTGGAAATAGTTAACGTGGTCTACTTGTTGGCCATGTAGAATTGTCAAGTCATAAGAAAATCCCAGGGAGCACCCCAGTGCTTGCAGCTGGGTCAGTGAATGGCCTCCTGCCCAGAGGACATTTCTCATGAATCTTAGCAAAATGACAGATGGGCTGTGTGTGGAATCAGCGAGAACCGGTCAGCTGTGCGGAGGTTTGTCACGTGGCCTCTTTGGACCTTACCTGGATCCTGTGCACCTGCGGTCTTGGCGACAGTCAGCATGGGAGGATGTCTTATGCTTATCAGAATCTAGGCTGAGTTTCACCCTTTGTAACGCTGAGTCTTGATAGATGAGAAGATATGACCAGAGAAGCACAACTCCCTTCTGCCTGTGAAGGCAGAGCATAGAAGAAAGAATTTCTTGGCTGATTTGTTTGAACATGGGGGCTATTCTGAACTTTTCAACTGTATTTATTTTATTACCACAGTTCAAGCTAAATATAATGCAGCAAAATAGGAAGAATGGTAAAGTACAACAAAATACTAATTGTAACTGTGGTGGAGAATCTATGGCATGTGTTCAGTAGGTATTTTGTGTCATGGAAAGCTCTAAAAGCTTTGCCACTACTGGCATATTACATATTAATGATATGTACTACATTATGTGTAAAACAGAGAAATACTATGATATGGTTTGTATTTTTATAGTGCTTTTAATGCTTCCTTGCCTTAATATCTATCATTTGTCTAACATGCTTTGAAATGAGACTTTTATTTTTGTGTATGTCTAGGAGAAACAGGGCATCATGATGAATTAAACTTAGAGATGTGACAATAACAACTTTTAAAATTTGTGTAGCACATAGCCGGACATGGTGGCTCACACCTGTAATCCCAGCACTTGGGAGGCAGAGACAGGAGGATTGCTGAGTTCGAAGCTTGTCTGGGCTACATAGTGAGCTCAGGGCCAGCCTGAACTACAAAGCGAGACCCTGTCTGAAAAAAAAAAATTGTGTGGCACATAATAATTTCCAAAGATAAAAATGGATAACTGTGAAATTGTGTAAAAGTTCCTTTCTAGTGACTTCACAGATTCCCTCCGTATCCAGGGATTTCATGTGGGAAGCTCCTGTCCCTTCCACAGTGATTTCCTACTAAATCTCAAGAACCACAGGTCTTGTAATACTATAGAGAAGCCTTTTGATTCTCATTTACACCATATTCACTTAGTGGAGGTAAATGGAGGTTGACTCTAAGGAAAACTTGGGTACCAGCGTCAATTTCAAGCTTTAGGTGTGTCCTATTGATCTCTGTGTCTCTGGCATTTAACACTGTGTCCAGCACATTCATGGAGTATGTGCCTTAATAGACGAATGGGTGAATATATGAGAGAAAGATGTCTGGTGAAGGGAAGTGACACTCCAAGGTCACATAATTGAGCAGGGGAAGCTGCAGAGCCCAGCCACCCTCACTGCTGTCTCTGGGTTATTTCTGCCATAGCAGTGGATAACAGAGGCGCTCTTGTACAGTAAAGGAGGGGAGTGAATTCTTCTCACCAGAAGTTCAGTGAGAGTGATATCAGGTTGGCTATCCCTTTACAGTAATCATGTTTGCTGTCACTCAGATCTATTCCAGTCACACGCAACTACCTGGGGCCCACTTGGCTGCATAACATCAGATTCAGTATGATCACATTTTTTTTTCTTTTTTCAAATTCACAGTATCTGTCTGAATCACACCCCACTTTCTGTTCACCATGCTCTGGACAGCCTTGCATACCCCCCCCCCCAGCCTTTGCCCTATTCGTTTCGGTCCTCTTATGGGTACTGCCTTTCTTTACTATTTTCCTCCCACCTGGGTTTTTTTTTTTTTAGTTCATCAATTCTATTAGCAGTTATCCTAGTTTATTCAACCCACTGTCTTACCTGATGTCATAGAAATACCCAGGATAGTTTTAGTTTTGAACATATCAATACTCGTCTCTCTGATCATAATTTCTAATTCCTCCATTTACCGCTTTATCACATTCCCACACTTTTATTTAGGAAAACCTGACTCTCTATATTCTTTTTATCTTTCCGTGATTCTGCTATTTTAGTTCTCACCTCCACATCCTCACTATTTCTGTTTAAACCAATTCATTCTTTTTAAGTGGTAAACATTTTCAAGTCTCTATATGTCTACTTACTCTTTTCTCTTCTTACAACTTTTGCTACCTATGCCAATTTTTTCCCTGATTTTAGTCTGCATTTTTGCCTTTTTTACTTTACTGTGGACCTCCAGGCTGCTACGTTCTATGGACACTTCCTGGTCCTGATTTTTCATCTTAGAAGCATCAACCCTATTGCCTATTCTTTACACTTTAAAACTTATGAATCCCTTGACTTTAGGGACCCAGCATTTCCTTTTTGTTCTGCTTGCTGTCTTTCCTGTGCCTCACACAAACGCTGGTATTCCTCTGCTGTGCTTACATCCCAGTCTATCCATTCTTTCTGAATCCACTCCTAAAATTAAGACACATTTCAGACCCAGAGATCTCAGAAAGTTGTTATTGAATTTCATTTACCAAAATGTCATGGTTTCTCATTTTCCAAATACAGATCATTAAAAGTGGCAGGTTAAAACATGTATAAAAACACATGCAGGCCAGAGATTTAGCTCAGTGGTTCTGGCACCTGCCTCCCAAGTGCAAGGTCCTTAGTTCAATCCCCCGTAACCACATATAATGCTGGGCGTGGTGGCTCACGCCCACCAGCCATCAATACCACATACCACTGTGCCAGGCGTGGTGGCTCACGCCTGTAATCCCAGCACTTGGGAGGCAGAGACAGGAGGATTGCTGAGTTCGAGGCTTGCCTGGGCTACATAGTGAGCTCAGGGCCAGCCTGCACTACAAAGCGAGACCCTGTCTCAAAAAAAAAAAAAAAAAAAAAAAAAAAAAACAAACCCAAAAAACACATGCACAGGGATTATAGTGTTATTTTCAAGCTTAGTAATCTTTATGTTCTAATGAATCTCCAGCTGTATTTGGAGATTTGCCCATAGTCAGGTCAATTTCCCATATCTAAAATCAAACACAGATCATGTCCTGTCTGTGCCACAGAAGCTCTTAGTGTAGTCTTTATTCTGGATAATGAACAACTACTTGCCCTGTCTCTCTGGTTCCCAAATCCAGAGGTCATTCTTGTTTTTATTCCATTAATCTTTGAAAGCACACAAAAGCACTCAGTGGGTTCAGATATAGTGATTCCATAGTTGCTACATAATTAGTTCATTTCACTCTAGTTCAAGCATATTTTGCTTCTGGAATTTGGAATGTTTGATAGAAAAACACAGTATTTGAATATCAAACTATGTTACAATTTACAAAACAGTCAGAAATATGTAAACACAACCAAATATAATAGGGAATAATGTTTTGAAAATTTCAAACTGTCTCAAATTTTCTTATGGGGACTTCCATGTTCTTAACGCTTTGTGATTTCAAGATTTAAGCTTAAAGCTCAATGATCAGGGAAGGGGACAGTGGAATAGGAAAAGCAGCTGATCCTCTGTGATTGCCAAAGCGATGGGGGCAACTCACACTAGGACTAAATGTAGAAACGTGAAGAGACTTCAGAAAATCTGAGGAACTGAGGCTAAGTTTTGAGCAACACTTTGGGGCCAAAGTCTAGAATGGGGTCAACATGTTAACCACATGTGTTGTCAGTCACAAGGGCCTCTTCCATCCTTCCTAGGGCAATGTTAATCTCTCTTTTCTTCTCTTTTTTCTTTTCTCTTTTCATACAACCTGGATTGGCATGTTAAGTAGTTGAGGCGTGTGGCTCAGTGGTAGAGCAGTATTCTAGCATATGCGAGGAGCTAGGTTATATCCCAACACTGGAAAAAATACTGGAGGCAAAGACATATTTCTCTCCTTGACATCTGAAACTCTGGGAAAACAACTCAGACTTATTAAAAAATGGGCATCTTAAATGAACAGGCACTTTTTAGATTTTCTCAGTATGGAAGAAGTCCATTTAGAAGAAATGCATCTGTGTCATGTGGATGAACGGAGAAGGAAGCAATGGGTTTGGTTTAAGTTTCTTTGGCTAAGAAAAAATAAAAGGGAAGACTCCCTTTGGTGTGTATTCCAGCACTCTGGGTGACTGAACCAACAGGACTGCAAGTTCAAGCCCAGCTTGGGAGATTTAGTGAAAGCTCATCTCAGAAATAAACACTAAAAATACGCTGGGGAATACAGCTCAGTGTGAAAGCTCTGGGTTCAATCACCACTGAAGAAGAGGAAAAGAAGAGCAGGAGGAGAAGGAAGAAAGGGGAGAAGGAGGAGACAGAGGAGGAGAAAAAGGAAAAGAAGAGGGAAAAGGAGGAAGTGAATAGGAAGAGGGAGAAGAAGGATGGAGAGGAGAAAGAAAGGGAGGGACAGGAAGAATGAGAAGAAGAAGAGGGAAAACAAAGAAGAGGAAAATGGAGGAGGAGTACTATAAGGAGGAGGGAGAGGAGAGAAAGAAAAACTATTTATTGTTCCCCTTTTCCTTGAGGAAGTTTGGGGCAGAGACCTGAAGGGTTCACCAGGAAGTTTGTTGTGGCAGGAAATGGCCCCAGAGCTGACGGCAGCGATTGCAAGGTTCTTACAGACAGATCTGAGTCCGCAGTGTTGGTGGGGCCAAGGCAGGGCGTGAGGAAGTAGGGAGGACCATCAGGCTCCCCAGTGGTGGAGACAGGACCTCAGTGTCTCTAGTTGAAAGCTCAGCTACAAGTACCCACAAGCAGACAGCAAATAAATGAGGCACATGACATAAAACCTGGGAGAAGCAGAAAGCAGTCTAAGGACTCTCCTGAGGATCCTTCTCTGCATCTTTCTCCCTCTTTCTCTTCTTTCATCTTTCTTTCCTTCTTTCTCACTGCAGAACCGAGCCTCTTAGAGAAGAGCGGGAGGAAGGGGGAATTTGTAAGCACTGGATTGTGGTTACAGGACCTGACCAAATGTTGGCACCCAGACTCCACAGAGTAAAGACTTTTACAGAAGTTCTGATTAAAGAAAGAACGAAAAGGAAAACAAAGACTATGGGACTATGGACACGTTCTCTCTCTTGATCAGAGTACAGTGTAAGCACATTTTCAACCCTATTTCAGAAGTTTGCCTGTCTTTTCCAGACATGTTCTGCTAATCCTTTCTCTGCTCATGTGGCCAGTCAATAATTATAAGTGAGTTAAACCAGAAACTTAATCCTGTTTCTGGTCCTGCATCAGCTCCTTCATTTGTTTTTTTCTTTGCTGACTCGTGCTTTTCCCTATCCTGGGGCTTATCGCAAACAGGCTGCAAGAATCTCTCCTGCTCTGTTGGCCAGATTACTCCGCAGCCTCTGCAGTGCAAGGGGTTGTTTAGCAGTTAACAGCCTAAGAAGTCATCACCACCATAGGCTTTGTGAACTTTAGAAAACTTAGGAAGAGAGCATTTAAAAAGTACTGTGCAAAGTGTACTGTTTTCCTCACTACATAGTCATGATCCTGTTCCTTAAGGAAGACATCACAATATTTTAGATTTTGAAGCAACTGTACAGCAGTATTACTACCCTCAAATGTGTGTGCATAGTTAGTGATTGTATGTGATGGTCAATCTTGCCTGTCAATTTGATTGGACTGAAAAGCACTTCAGAATTTAGTGAAGTGTACTCTGGGTGTCTCTTGGGGTGTTTCAGGAGACAATGGCATGTAAAACAAGTATAAGGAGGGTGGAGGTCCTCATTGTGAATACAGACAGCATTGTCCAATAGGATAGGGGCCTAGATGGAGCAAAAGCAGAAAAGCTAGGTGCAGTGGCCTGTAATCCCAGCACTCTGGAAGGCTCGAGAAGGAAGGCTGTAAGTTCAACTCCAGCCTGAACAACTTAGTGAGCCCCTGACTTGAAAAAAAAAATGAGCTGGGGATATAGCTCAGTGAGAAGGCTCTGAGTTCAATCCTCCGTATAAGTAAAGAAGTAGAAGGACAAAGAAACCAGCCAGAGCATTCTCTCCCTCTTCCTTTCCATATGGATCTCTTTCCTAGCTGCCATGAGGTGAGCGGCTGTCTTCTACCACACCCTTCCGGCGGGGTGGTTTTGCCTTTTATCCAGCCTACCATGAACTCAGTTCTCTGAAATAATAAGGGAAAGTAAAACTTTCCCTTCTTTAAATTGGTTTTCTTTGGTAGTTGTCACAGCGACAAAACATTGACAATCACACAGTGTAACTAAACACCTAGCCCAGTTATGAGCAGATATAGATTAATTTCCAATTTGTATCATAGAAGAAATTAAGAGGACATTTCTCACAACCTATCTTTTACTTTAAGTGACAAAATCTTGCATCAAAAACACGTAACTATACCAATGAGACACACCTGATTTAGCATGAACTGAGTGTGAGGTGAAATTGACGTGTAAATATGTATAACCATTGGTAGAAAATCAAGCTTTGAAGTGATAATTAATTCATTCTGAAACTGCTTTACAGAGGTCAAGTAGGGATTAACTTGCCTAATTAAAAACGAGCAAAACCAGTTTTTTTAAATCCATTTTTGTGACAAGTGTAATTGGTTTTTGGAAGTGAAAAGGAAATACTTGCAAAGAGAACAGAAGCTTGCTGCGTACATGCTCTCCGGGGGTAAAGGCGACGCTGGCCATTTCTGCAGCCCCGGCGCGGGTGTGTGGTAAGGAGGTCACACACAAGGACACGGCCTGGCCTCGGGACCTCCCAGCTCTGCGACTTTGGACTGTGAAATGGGAATCGTGTAACAGCTGCCGCAGAGATTTGATAAGAAAATTAAATTGTGTATCGAAACATGGTCGTGACCGTGTGTGATCCTAACGGATGCTCAGTAGGTGTTTCCCGCTCTTGCCGGCGGATCTCCCGCGACCGTCCCGATACCCAGACTGGCTGTGCCTGGCCGGCTGCGTGGTCGGATGAACCGCTACGCGCTGACGCAAGCGAGAAGCCCGGCTGCTCCGTGGTCTCCTCCGGGCGTGATCCCACTGGGGAGCGCACTGCTGTGGGTGCAGGTGAGGTTACCGTTAAAGCTCTCACGCACTGACTTTGCTTCTCCAGCTCCCTTCCAGTTTACTATCTTGGGGAATTTTCCTTCCAACACCCAGAAACAGCACTCTGCTCTCTGAATCTTCTGCCTTCCACCTAAGGTGCCCATAGCTGGCTTTGGCCTTCAGGGCGCCTGTGTCCTTTCCGGTGTCCCCTCCCCGAGGCAGCCGCAGAAAGCTGCGGTCTGTGTGTGGGGGCGGCTGACATGGGGCGGAGTAGCCGCAGAGGGAGGTGAGGCCGCACTGGCGAACCTGCCACCCAGTTCCGAGCCTTCTTCCCGCACCGTGTCCCGAGGTGCCGCCTGGGCAGCAGCGCAGGGCCCCTCCCCCAGGAGCGCTCCACAGCGGGCTCCACGCTTGCCTTCGCCCACTTGACATTCTCAATAATGGTGTGTTTGGACTTTTGTTTGGGGAGAAAGGTCTAAAGAGAAATTGGAGCATGTCCAGGAGTATAGGGCAGAGGTACGGCGTATCCCTCTTCTGTACCACTGCTGCCTGTGGGCGCAGAATCGACAGGGACCCACCGTGAGTGTCAGTTCAGAGACTTGGAGAGAAACTGAAGCTAAGTGTGCCATGCTCCAGGCTGAGGAGAAAGAAGGGTAGGAGGCAGAAGGTAGTAGGCACCGGGAGAGAGGCCAGCCTGGCACTGGAGCCTTTCAATACGGGAAGAAGTGCACAGACACCACCTGTTTCTTGCTTGCTTGCTTTGGCCAGTCAGTCACACCGGAGATGATGATGTAGAAGGAAAGACCATTAGATGATAAATACAGGAACAGAAAATCCTAGTAGTGAGCAAACCATAATCTATTACTGTTTTTCTAATCCTTCTTTACTCATCGGTGAGCTAAAGGTAGGGATATTGGTAGAATACATAGGTAGTGAGAAATGAAAGGAAATCCCAGCTTCGTGGGTGGCACAGACCTGGAATTCTGGGGACATGAAGCAGGAGGATCACAAGTCCAGTCCGGGGCAACTTAGTGAGAACCTGTCTTAAAATAAAAATAAAGATAAAAAGGTCTGGGAATGTTGCTCAGTGGGAAGGGCCTGGATTCAGTCACCAAAACAGAAAGAAGAGGAGATGGGGAGGGGAAGTAAAGGGGGAAGGGAAGTAATAAAAAGAAAGAGGGGGGAAGAAAAAAACCCGTTAAGTCTGTTTTGTGTAGTTTCTATTGTTCTGGTTAGAATGGAATTCATATGGTAAAATATGTATATACAGATTATGAATTACAAATTGTATAATTCTTTCAATTTTACATATGAATTAAAAATTGAAAAATTCATGCTAATACTTCAAGATTTTACTTTACTTAGAACAACATTAAGCAGAGCATAGTGCTGTACACATATAATGTCAGCATTCTAGAGGCTTTGCTGTATGTTTGAGTCCAGTCAGAACTACATAGTGAGCTCCTGTCTTTAAAAAGTGAAAGAAACACACACAATACTAAATAGCAAATAAGATACACTATGCCAAGTCAAGAGAGAAATTGGAGAAAGTAAAAATCCTGATATTTCAGTGCCTTCAATGGCATTTTTTGCTGCTTTGGGAAAAATTGACACATACAATACTTTTATTTTGTCCTGACTACCATGACTTACACAACCTGAACCACCTCTGCCTTCCTTTCACTGTGGAAGTAGATAATGGTAAAAGTTTGGTTCGTTGGACTCCCTTGAGTTGAGGAAAGGTCATGTGTCCAAATTTCTGGACAAAACGATGTAGCCGAAGTCTACCAGGGGTCGCTGGGGGACACTCCAGCATCTACAGCAGGAGGCAGCCCTGAGCTGTGATACCTTTTTCCTTTCCGCCCACCTTGAGCACGCACCATTCTAGAGGTATGGAGCCATTTTATGACCATTAGATGATAAATACGGGAACAGAAAATCCTAGTAGTGAGTGGAAAAAGCTATGTAGGGCCAGTGATGTAGCTCAGTGGGCCACAGTTGCCTGGTAAGCTCAAGGTCCTGAGTTTGATCTCTTGTAACCCTCAAAACAGAAAGCTATAGAAGAGTCTATGTCTAGGCTTTGGTAAGGGGCTAAGCAAACACTAGCAACCATCAATCTGGACATTTTTTGAAAAAAGTAAATCCCTATTCTGACTACACGCTTGTCTCTCCCCCAGAAGCAAACACTGCAACCTTAATAAGGTAGGAACAGAAGGCGGGGCCTTTGCGTGCTAATGAGGTTTAGAGCAGGCCCTGAAAGTAGAGCCCTCATAAAGGCACGAATCTCTTTATAAGAAGAGAACAGGATGCAGTCTCTTCCCCAGAGGCTGACTGAAGAGCAGAGGATTATACAGAAGACGCCTGATCCATCTGGGCCTGGGCTCTTTGGCCTTCAGGACTGTGAGGAAGTTTGTCTAGGTTGTGTATATCACGGTATTTGCACTAGAGAGGCTCCGAGGCACCATCTAGCTTTAGCTGCGGTGAGCCTGCCCATGTCTGTTCTGCCCCTTCCTAATGGAGACACGTTCCAGGAACTCCGCAGGGTCTTTTCTCAAAGGGAGACAGCCCTTCAGCCCTCCGACTTCCGCCACAAAGGTCCTAAAGCAATCTCTCTGGCCAGGGAAGGAAGAGGTGTCACGTCAGCCTTTCCATTCTCCTCCTTTTTTGTTAGCTTCTGTGTTCAATATTCTCGTCTCATCTGACCCCAAACTCTATGATGATCAGTTAGTCAGTGAGTAGATAGGGTTTGAACTCAGCAAGTGTCTGTCATGCCTGAGACTCAGCTCTGGTCCAGTTAGGTTACCCTCTAGCTTTTGGAGCTGCATCTCCCCGCC